>CM031883.1:2336113-2360182 GCA_018691285.1 Cucurbita argyrosperma subsp. sororia
TATAAATGAATTCAATATGATCATAAGTCAACTGGGTTCGGTGGAAATTAATTTCGAAGATGAAATTAAAGCGTTGATTTTGATGTCATCCTTACCCGAGTCATGGGATACTGTTGTTGCCGCAATCAGCAGTTCCCGAGGATCTGATAAACTGAAGTTTGATGAAATTCGAGATGTAGTTCTCAGCGAAAGTATTCGCAAACGGGAAACTGGAGATTCATCAGGCAATGCTCTCAGTGTTGATCGAAGGGGAAGAAGCAAATCAAAGAGCTCAAACAAACATGGGCGTTCAAAATCAAAGAACCGGGGAAAATCTCCAAACAAACCCAACGTAACGTGTTGGAGCTGTGGGGGAAAAGGACACTTTCGGACAGATTGTACAAAGCTAAAGAAGAAGCAGAATCATAAATCTGAAGATGATGATGATTCTATATACACAACAGAAGATGCTGAGGACGTTTTAATCCTTAGTGTGGATAGCCCAGCTGAATCCTGGATTTTGGATTCAGGTGCATCTTTCCATTCGTCTCCAAGTAAGGAATTGTTTCGAAATTTCAAATCAGGAAATTTCGGGAAGGTGTATCTTGCCGACAATAAAACCTTGGAGATTGAAGGAAAGGGAGATGTCTCCATACAAAACTCCAGCAGGAAATCAATGGACATTACAAGATGTCAGATACATTCCTGGTCTCAAGAAGAACCTGATCTCTATTAGTCAGTTGGATAGCACAGGCTATGCAGCAGAGTTTGGAAAGAGTTCCTGGAAGATTGTGAAGGGCGCCATGGTTGTTGCGCGTGGCACAAAATCTGGAACCTTATACACTACTGCAGAGTGTATAAACATGACTGCTGCTGCTGAGAGTGCTTCCAATTCAAGTCTATGGCACAATAGACTTGGACATATGAGCGTCAAAGGAATGAAGATGCTCACTGCGAAAGGAGCTTTAGAAGGCTTAAAATCTGTTGATATGGGTCTTTGTGAGAGCTGCGTTATGGGCAAACAGAAACGAGTTAGTTTCACAAAGGCTGCCAGAGAACCGAAGAAAGTGCGGTTGGAAATGGTCCATACAGACGTCTGGGGACCATCTCCAGTTTCATCACTTGGTGGATCAAGGTACTACGTCACCTTCATCGATGACTTCAGCAGGAAGGTATGGGTTTACTTTCTGAAACATAAGTCAGATGTGTTTACCACCTTCAAGAAGTGGAAAGCTGAAGTTGAAAATCAGACCGGCTTGAAGATCAAATGCCTGAGGTCTGACAATGGAGGAGAGTACAACAAATCAGAGTTTATAACATTTTGTGCAGCTGAGGGAATTAGATTAATAAGAACAATTCCCGGTAAGGCAAGACAAAATGGTATTGCAGAAAGGATGAACAGAACCTTGAATGAGCGAGCAAGAAGCATGAGGATTCATTCTGGATTGCCAAAGGCATTCTGGGCTGATGCTGTGAACACAGCAGCATATTTGATTAATAGAGGGCCGTCAGTACCCTTGAAGTTCAAATTGCCCGAAGAAGTATGGACAGGAAAAGAACTCAAGTACTCTCACTTGAGAACCTTTGGCTGTACTGCATATGTTCATGTTGATCCAGAGAAGAGAGATAAGCTTGATGCTAAGGCTGTGAAATGCTACTTCATAGGCTATGGCTCTGACATGTTCGGGTATAGGTTTTGGGATGAGAAAAATATGAAGATCCTAAGACACTGTGATGTGACCTTTGATGAAAATGTCATGTACAAGGACAGAGAGAAGATAAACTCTGAGACTACGAAGCAAGTGGGAGTTGAATTTGAGTGGCAAGAAAATTCACACAGTGATGGTACAACAGAAGCTCAAGAAACTCCTGATCCTATTGCTGAAGAACCAGACGTGGCTGATCCTATTGCTGAAGAACCAGACGTGGAGCAAGTTGCACCTGAACAGGTGTTGAGAAGATCATCCAGAACTACCAGAGCACCAGACAGATATTCAACCTCATTACATTATCTGTTGCTGACTGACGAAGGAGAACCAGAGTCCTTTGATGAGGCCCTACAAGTGGAAGATTCAACTAAGTGGGAGCAAGCCATGGATGATGAGATGAGCTCACTTGAAAGGAATAATACGTGGGTGCTGACTGAGTTGCCTACAGGAAAGAGAGCTCTGTTGAACAAATGGGTGTTCAAAATCAAGGTTGAACCAGATGGCAGAAGGAGGTTTAAGGCTCGGTTAGTAGTTAAAGGATATTCACAAAGAAAAGGCATTGATTATGCTGAGATCTTTTCTCCAGTTGTGAAATTAACTACTATCCGAATTCTACTGAGTATTGTTGCATCGGAGAATTTGCACCTTGAGCAAATGGATGTAAAAACGGCATTTTTACATGGAGATCTAGACGAGGAGATCTATATGCAACAACCCGAAGGATTTGCAGCTCCAAGCAAGGAGCACATGGTGTGTAAGCTCAATAAGAGCTTGTATGGACTGAAACAAGCACCGAGACAATGGTACAAGAAGTTTGACTCCTTCATGAGCAAGAGTGGTTTCCACAGAAGTGAAAAGGATCAGTGTTGCTACCTCAAGAAATACACTGATTCTTATGTGTTTCTACTCCTGTATGTGGATGATATACTAATTGTTGGATCAAGTATGAGTGAGATAAACCACTTGAAGGCAAGCTTGTCTTCAGTATTTGAGATGAAAGATTTGGGTGCAGCGAAGCAGATTCTTGGGATGAGAATTTCTCAAGATAGATCTGCTGGCACATTAAATCTATCCCAAGAGCAGTACATTGAGAAGGTGTTGTCCAAATTCAAGATGAATGATGCTAAACCTAGGACTACCCCCTAGCAAATCATATTAAATTGTCAAAGGGGCAATCTCCCAAGACAGTTGAGGAATGTGAGCACATGGCATCAGTTCCGTGCACTTCTGCAGTTGGGAGTTTGATGTATGCTATGGTCTGCACTAGACATGACATAACACATGCAGTGGGAGTTGTTAGCAAGTACATGGCAAATCCAGGGAAGGAACATTGGGAAGCTGTGAAGTGGCTTCTAAGATATCTGAGAGGTACATCCAATACTACACTTTGTTATGGCAATGGCAAAGTAGTTCTGCAAGGTTTTGTGGATGCTGATCTGAGTGGAGATGTAGACTCCAGCAAGAGCACATCTGGGTATATCTACACTATAGATGGAACAGCAGTGAGTTGGATGTCTAAGCTTCAGAAATGCGTTGCTCTTTCATCTACTGAAGCTGAGTACGTGGCCATAGCTGAAGCTGGAAAGGAGATGATATGGATGACAGACTATCTAGAAGAATTAGGCCGGAAGCAGTGCAAGAAGATCCTTTATACAGATAGTCAGAGTGCCATACAGTTGGTGAAAAACCCAGTCTATCATTCAAGAACAAAACACATTAGAAGACGGTACCATTTCACTCGCAGGTTAGTGGAAGAAGGCGATATGTGTTTGGAGAAGATAGAGGGTGCAAAGAATCCAGCAGACATGTTGACAAAATGTGTTGATGTTGGAAAATTAAAGCTATGCAAAGCTCTAATTGGTATGGTGTAGGATCAGTCTCCAAGTGGGAGAATTGTTGAGTTATGGAGTCTGCTCCCTGTATTTATAGCTTGGTCAATGGCTATATCCGGTAAAGCTATATATGGTACATAGTTATATATAGTAGATGGCTAAATCTGGTAAAGCTATATATAGTAAACTATACCATATATATATCTGGTCCGGTAGAGCTTTGTAAATGTACTTTTCTTTTCTCTGTAATTCTCTCTGTACATACGTGAAGTCATCAATACAAAAAATCCTTTTAGCCAGAGTTCTCCTTGCAACTTCTCTCTATCCTTCTCTTTGTGTTCATCTAGATCGAGCGTGTGCGTTGTTGTGCGATCCTAACAACTGGTATCGATCCTAACATTCCGGACGACGCAACCCCCTCTGGAGCTTCAGCGACGCTTCCGGACGACGTAACTCCCTCTGGAGCTTCAGTGACGCTTCCGGACGACGCAACTCCCTCTGGAGCTTCAGCGACGCTTCCGGACAATGCAACTCCCTCTGGAGCTTCAGCGACGCTTCCGGACGATGCAACTCCCTCTGGAGCTTCAGCGACGCAACCCCCTCTGGAGTTTCAGCAACGCTTTCGGCCGAGGTAACCCCCTCTGGAGCTTCAGCGACGCAACCCCCTCTGGAGCTTCAGCGACGCAACCCCCTCTGGAGCTTCAGCGACGCAACCCCCTCTGGAGTTTCAGCAACGCTTTCGGCCGAGGTAACCCCCTCTGGAGCTTCAGCGACGCAACCCCCTCTGGAGCTTCAGCGACGCAACCCCCTCTGGAGCTTCAGCGACGCAACCCCCTCTGGAGCTTCAGCGACGCAACCCCCTCTGGAGCTTCAGCGATGCTTCCGGACGACGCAACCCCCTCTGGAGCTTCAGCGACGCTTCCGGACGACGCAACTCCCTCTGGAGCTTCAGCGACGCTTCCGGACAATGCAACTCCCTCTGGAGCTTCAGCGACGCAACCCCCTCTGGAGCTTCAGCGACGCTTTCGGACGACGCATCCCCTCTGGAGCTTCAGCGACGCTTCCGGACGACGCAACCCCCTCTGGAGCTTCAGCGACGCTTCCGGACGACGCAACCCCCTCTGGAGCTTCAGCGACGCTTCCGGACGACGCAACTCCCTCTGGAGCTTCAGCGACGCAACCCCCTCTGGAGTTTCAGCGACGCTTCCGGACAACGCAACCCCCTCTAGAGCTTCAGCGACGCTTCCGGACGACGCAACCCCCTCTGGAGCTTCAGCGACGCTTCCGGACGACGTAACTCCCTCTGGAGCTTCAGTGACGCTTCCAGACGACGCAACTCCCTCTGGAGCTTCAGCGACGCTTCCGGACAATGCAACTCCCTCTGGAGCTTCAGCGACGCTTCCGGACGATGCAACTCCCTCTGGAGCTTCAGCGACGCAACCCCCTCTGGAGTTTCAGCAACGCTTTCGGCCGAGGTAACCCCCTCTGGAGCTTCAGCGACGCAACCCCCTCTGGAGCTTCAGCGACGCAACCCCCTCTGGAGCTTCAGCGACGCAACCCCCTCTGGAGCTTCAGCGATGCTTCCGGACGACGCAACCCCCTCTGGAGCTTCAGCGACGCTTCCGGACGACGCAACTCCCTCTGGAGCTTCAGCGACGCTTCCGGACAATGCAACTCCCTCTGGAGCTTCAGCGACGCAACCCCCTCTGGAGCTTCAGCGACGCTTTCGGACGACGCATCCCCCTCTGGAGCTTCAGCGACGCTTCCGGATGACGCAACCCCCCTCTGGAGCTTCAGCGACGCTTCCGGACGACGCAACCCCCTCTGGAGCTTCAGCGACGCTTCCGGACGACGCAACTCCCTCTGGAGCTTCAGCGACGCAACCCCCTCTGGAGTTTCAGCGACGCTTCCGGACAACGCAACCCCCTCTAGAGCTTCAGCGACGCTTCCGGACGACGCAACTCCCTCTGGAGCTTCAGCGACGCTTCCGACCGACGCAACCCCCCCTGGAGCTTCAGCGACGCTTCCGGACGACGCAACCTCCTCTGGAGCTTCAGTGACGCTTCCGGACGACGCAACCCCCTCTAGAGCTTCAGCGACGCTTCCGGACGACGCAACCCCCTCTGGAGCTTCAGCGACGCTTACAGCCGACGCAACCCCCTCTAGAGCTTCAGCGACGCTTCCGGACGACGCAACTCCCTCTGGAGCTTCAGCGACGCTTCCGGACGACGCAACTCCCTCTGGAGCTTCAGCGACGCAACCCCCTCTGGAGCTTCAGCGACGCTTCCGACCGACGCAACCCCCTCTGGAGCTTCAGCGACGCTTTCGGACGATGCAACCCCCTCTGGAGCTTCAGCGACGCAACCCCCTCTGGAGCTTCAGCGACGCAACCCCCTCTGGGGTTTCAGCGATGCTCTCGACCGACGCAGCCCCCTCCGGGGTTTCAGCGATGCTCTCGACCGACGCAGCCCCCTTCGGGGTTTCAGCGATGCTCTCGACCGACGCAGCCCCCTCCGGGGTTTCAGCGATGCTCTCGACCGACGCAGCCCCCTCCGGGGTTTCAGCAATGCTAACGATCGAGGGAGCGCCCTCTGGTACTTTTCTTCAATTCTCTAATAGTCTTTGTGAAGCTAACTCGTTTCTGTTTGCTCGTAACGAAGTTCTCACAAGGACTCATAACAATCTCTGCATCAAATACACCTTGTTCATAGCCAACAGTTTTCCGTACATATTTGACAGCGTCTTCAACAGACCTGACGTTGTCTTCTCCTTGATAATGTTGAACGCCACGTTTCTGGATAGCGTCAACCGGATCAGCCCCAAGGCTTGTCGATCCTTGAGCTTCCACTGTTCCGTGGTCATGGTATCCGGCTTCACCCCCAACAGAGGTTCGTGAAGATCTTTCTGGTACAGATAATCTTCAATCTGCATCTTCCAGAAACCGAAATCGGATCCATCGAACTTCTCAATTCCAATCTTTGAACTTTCCATCTTCACAGATCGTGGTGAATTTTGCCCGGGCTCTGACTTCCGCTTGGCTCCTGGCTTCCGTCTGGCTCTGACTTCAGCCTGGTGAGTTTCGCCTGGCTCTGATATCCGCCTGGCTCTGGCTTCTGCCTGGCTCTGATTTCCGCCTGGCTCTGATACCAGTTGTTAGGATCAATATCAGTCGTTAGCTCTGATACCAGTTGTTAGGATCGATACCAGTTGTTAGGATCGCACAACAACGCACACGCTCGATCTAGATGAACACAAAGAGAAGGATAGAGAGAAGTTGCAAGGAGAACTCTGGCTAAAAGGATTTCTTTGTATTGATGACTTCACGTATGTACAGAGAGAATTACAGAGAAAAGTACATTTTCAAAGCTCTACCGGACCAGATATATATATTCTGAGATGTCTGAGATGTCTGAGATGTCCGAGATGTCGGAGATGTCTGAGATGTCCGAGCTTCTGAGATGTCTGAGATGTCTGAGATGTCTGAGATGACTAAGATGTCTAAAATGTCTGAGATGTTTGAGATGTCTAAGATGTCTGAGATGTCTGAGATGTCTGAGATGTCTGAGATGTCTGAGATGTCTGAGATGTCTGAGATGTCTGTGATGTCTAAGATGCCTGAGATGTCTGAGATATGTCTGAGATGTCTGAGATGTCTGTGATGTCTGAGATGCCTGAGATGTCTGAGATGTTCGATATGTCTGAGATGTCTGAGATGTCTGAGATGTTCGATATGTCTGAGATGTCTGAGATGTCTGAGCTGTATGACTTGTCTGAGATGTCTGTTATGTCTGAGCTGTCTGAGTTGTCTGAGATGTCCGAGATGTCTTAAATGTCTGAGATGTCTGAGATGTCTGAGATGTCTGAGATGTCTGAGCTGTATGAGATGTCTGAGATGTCTGTTATGTCTGAGCTGTCTGAGTTGTCTGAGATGTCTGAGATGTCTCTGATGTCTTAGATGTCTGAGATGTCTAAGATGTCTGAGATGTCTGAGATGTCTGAGATGTCTGAGATGTCTGAGATGTCTGAGATGTCTGAGATGTCTGAGATGTCTGAGATGTCCGAGATGACTGAGATGTCTGAGATGTCTGAGATGTCTGTTATGTCCGAGATGTCTGAGATGTTGAGATGTCCGAGATGTCTGAGCTGTCTGAGATGTCTGAGATATCTAAGATGTCTGGGAGGTCTGTAATGTCCGAGATGTCTAAGATGTCCAAGATGTCCAAGATGTCCAAGATGCCTGAGATGTCTGTTATGTCCAAGATGTCCAAGATGCCTGAGATGTCTGAGATGTCTAAGATGTCTGAGATGTCTGTGATGTCTGAGATGCCTGAGATGTCTGAGATGTTCGATATGTCTGAGATGTCTAAGATGTCTGAGATGTCTGAGATGTCTGAGATGTCTGAGATGTCTGAGATGTCTGAGATGTCTGAGATGTCTGAGATGTCTGAGATGTCTGAGATGTCTGAGATGTCTGAGATGTCCGAGATGTCTGAGATGTCTGAGATGTCCGAGCTGTCTGAGATGTCTGAGATGTCTGAGATGTCTGAGATGACTGTTATGTCCGAGATGTCTGAGATGTCTGAGATGTCTGAGATGTCTGAGATGTCTGAGATGTCTGAGATGTCCGAGATGTCTGAGCTGTCTGAGATGTCTGAGATGTCCGAGATGTCTGAGATGTCTGAGATGTCTGAGATGTCTGAGATGTCTGAGATGTCTGAGATGTCTGAGATGTCTGAGATGTCTGAGATGTCTGAGATGTCTGAGATGTCTGAGATGTCTGAGATGTCTGAGATGTCTGAGATGTCTGAGATGTCTGAGATGTCTGAGATGTCTGAGATGTCTGAGATGTCTGAGATGTCTGAGATGTCTGAGATGTCTGAGATGTCTGAGATGTTCGAGATGTCTGAGATGTCTGAGATGTCTGAGATGTCTGAGATGTCTGAGATGCCTGAGATGTCTGAGATGTCCGATATGTCTGAGATGTCTGAGATGTCTGTGATGTCTGAGATGCCTGAGATGTCTGAGATGTTCGATATGTCTGAGATGTCTGAGATGTCTGAGATGTCTGAGATGTCTGAGATGTCTGAGATGTCTGAGCTGTATGAGATGTCTGAGATGTCTGTTATGTCTGAGCTGTCTGAGTTGTCTGAGATGTCTGAGATGTCTTAAATGTCTGAGATGTCTGAGATGTCTGAGCTGTATGAGATGTCTGAGATGTCTGTTATGTCTGAGCTGTCTGAGTTGTCTGAGATGTCTTAGATGTCTTAAATGTCTGAGATGTCTGAGATGTCTGTGATCTGAGATGCCTGAGATGTCTGAGATGTTCGATATGTCTGAGATGTCTAAGATGTCTTAGATGTCTGAGATGTCTTAGATGTCTGAGATGTCTGAGAAGTCTGAGATGTCTGTTATGTCTGAGATGTCTGTTATGTCTGAGATGTCTGTTAGACATCTCAGACATCTGAGACAGCTCAGACATCTCGGACATCTCAGACATTTGAGACATATCGGACATCTCAGACATCTGAGACATTTCAGACATCCATCACAGACATATCAGACTTATCGAACATCTCAGAAGACATCTCAGACATTTCAGACAATACAGACATTTCAGACATCTCAGACATCTCAGACATCTCAGACATAACAGACATAACAGACATCTCAGACATCTCGCACATCTCAGACATCTCGGACATCTCAGACATATCGAACATCTCAGACATCTCAGACATCTCAGACATCACAGACATCTTAGACATCTCAGACATCTCAGACATCACAGACATCTCAGACATATCGAACATCTCAGACATCTGAGACATCTCAGACATCTCAGACATCTGAGACATCTCAGATATATCGGACATCTCAGATATCTCAGGCATCTCAGACATCTCAGACATCTCAGACATATTGAACATCTCAGACATCACAGACATCTCAGACATATCGAACATCTCAGACATCTCAGGCATCTCAGACATCACAGACATCTCAGACATCTCAGACATCACAGACATTTCAGACTTCTCAGACATCTCAGACAACTCAGACATCTTAGACATCTCAGACAGCTCAGACATAACAGACATCTCAGACATCTCAGACATCTCAGACATCTCAGACATCTCGGACATCTCAGACATCTCAAACAACTGAGACATCTCAGACATCTCAGACATTTCAGACATCTCAGACATCTCAGACAACTCAGACATCTCAGACATTTCAGACATCTCAGACATCTCAGACACAACAGACATCTCAGACATCTCAGACATCTCAGACATCCCAGACATCTTAGACATCTCAGACATATCGAACATCTCAGACATCTCAGACATCTCAGACATCTCAGACATCTTAGACATAACAGACATCTCAGACATCTCAGACATCTCAGACATCTCAGACATCTCAGACATCTCAGACATTTTAGACATCTCAGACATATCGAACATCTCAGACATCTCAGGCATCTCAGACATCACAGACATCTCGGACATCTCGGACATCTCAGACATCTCAGACAACTCAGACATCTCAGACATTTCAGACATCTCAGACATCTCAGACACAACTGACATCTCAGACATCTCAGACATCTTAGACATCTCAGACATATCGAACATCTCAGACATCTCAGGCATCTCAGACATCACAGACATCTCGGACATCTCGGACATCTCAGACATCTCAGACAACTCAGACATCTCAGACATTTCAGACATCTCAGACATCTCAGACACAACTGAGATCTCAGACATCTGAGACATCTCAGGAATCTCAGACATCACAGACATCTCAGACATCTCAGACATTTCAGACATCTCAGACATCTCAGACAACTCAGACATCTCAGACATCTCAGAAAGCACAGACATAACAGATTGCTTAAACATAACAGACATCTCAGACATCTCAGACATCACAGACATCTCGGACATCTCGGACATCTCAGACATCTCAGACAACTCAGACATCTCAGACATTTCAGACATCTCAGACATCTCAGACACAACTGACATCTCAGACATCTCAGACATATCGAACATCTCAGACATCTCAGGCATCTCAGACATCACAGACATCTCGGACATCTCGGACATCTCAGACATCTCAGACAACTCAGACATCTCAGACATTTCAGACATCTCAGACATCTCAGACACAACTGAGATCTCAGACATCTGAGACATCTCAGGCATCTCAGACATCACAGACATCTCAGACATCTCAGACATTTCAGACATCTCAGACATCTCAGACAACTCAGACATCTCAGACATCTCAGAAAGCACAGACATAACAGATTGCTTAAACATAACAGACATCTCAGACATCTCAGACATCACAGACATCTCGGACATCTCGGACATCTCAGACACAACTGAGATCTCAGACATCTGAGACATCTCAGGCATCTCAGACATCACAGACATCTCAGACATCTCAGACATTTCAGACATCTCAGACATCTCAGACAACTCAGACATCTCAGACATCTCAGAAAGCACAGACATAACAGATTGCTTAAACATAACAGACATCTCAGACATCTCAGACATCACAGACATCTCGGACATCTCGGACATCTCAGACATCTCAGACAACTCAGACATCTCAGACATCTCAGACATTTCAGACATCTCAGACATCTCAGACACAACTGACATCTCAGACATCTCAGACATCTTAGACATCTCAGACATATCGAACATCTCAGACATCTCAGGCATCTCAGACATCACAGACATCTCGGACATCTCGGACATCTCAGACATCTCAGACAACTCAGACATCTCAGACATTTCAGACATCTCAGACATCTCAGACAAAACTGACATCTCAAACATCTGAGACATCTCAGGCATCTCAGACATCACAGACATCTCAGACATCTCAGACATTTCAGACATCTCAGACAACTCAGACATCTCAGACATCTCAGACAGCACAGACATAACAGATTGCTCAGACATAACAGACATCTCAGACATCTCAGACATCACAGACATCTCGGACATCTCGGACATCTCAGACATCTCAGACAACTCAGACATCTCAAACATTTCAGACATCTCAGACATCTCAGACACAACTGACATCTCAGACATCTCAGACATCTTAGACATCTTAGACATCTCAGACATATCGAACATCTCAGACATCTCAGGCATCTCAGACATCACAGACATCTCGGACATCTCGGACATCTCAGACATCTCAGACAACTCAGACATCTCAGACATTTCAGACATCTCAGACATCTCAGACACAACTGACATCTCAAAAATCTGAGACATCTCAGGCATCTCAGACATCACAGACATCTCAGACATCTCAGACATTTCAGACATCTCAGACAACTCAGACATCTCAGACATCTCAGACAGCACAGACATAACAGATTGCTCAGACATAACAGACATCTCAGACATATCAGACATCACAGACATCTCGGACATCTCGGACATCTCAGACATCTCAGACATCTCAGACATCTCAGACATCTCAGACATCTCAGACATCTCAGACATCTCAGACACAACTGACATCTCAGACATCTCAGACATCTTAGACATCTCAGACATATCGAACATCTCAGACATCTCAGGCATCTCAGACATCACAGACATCTCGGACATCTCGGACATCTCAGACATCTCAGACAACTCAGACATCTCAGACATTTCAGACATCTCAGACATCTCAGACACAACTGACATCTCAGACATCTGAGACATCTCAGGCATCTCAGACATCACAGACATCTCAGACATCTCAGACATTTCAGACATCTCAGACATTTCAGACATCTCAGACATCTCAGACAACTCAGACATCTCAGACATCTCAGACAGCACAGACATAACAGATTGCTCAGACATAACAGACATCTCAGACATCTCATACAGCTCAGACATCTCGGACATCTCGGACATCTCGGACATCTCGGACATCTCAGACATATCCAACATCTCAGACTTCTCAAACATCTCAGACAACTCAAACATCAAAGACATCTCAGACAGCTCAGACATAACAGACATCTTAGGCATCTCATACAGCTCAGACATCTCAGACATCTCGGACATCTAAGACATCTCAGACATCTCGGACATTACAGACCTCCCAGACATCTCAAACATCTGAGACATCTTAGACATCTCAGACATCTCAGACATCTCAGACAACTCAGACATCTTAGACATCTCAGACATATCGAAAAACTCAGACATCTCAGGAATCTCAGACATCACAGACATTTCAAACAGCTCAGACATGTCGGACATCTCAGACATGACAGACCTCCTAGACATATCGGACATCTCAGACATCTCAGGCATCTCAGACATCTCAGACATATCGAACATCTTAGACATATCGAACATCTCAGACATCTCAGGCATCTCAGACATCACAGACAGCTCAGACATCTCAGACATCTCAGACATTTCAGACATCTCAGACATCTCAGACAGCTCAGACATAAAAGACATCTCAGACATCTCAGACATCTCAGACATCTCAGACATGTCAGACATCTCAGACATCACAGACATCTCAGGCATCTCAGTCATCTCAGGCATCTCAGATATCTCAGACATCTTAGACATCTTAGACATCTTAGACATCTCAGACATATTGAACATCTCAGACATCTAAGACATCTCTGACATCTGGGACATAATAGATCTCCCAGACATCTCAGACATCTCAGACATATTGAACATCTCAGACATCTCAGGCATCTCTGATATCACAGACATCTTAGACATCTCAAACATCTCAGACATTTCAGACATCTCAGACATCTCAGACAACTCAGACATCACAGACATCTCAGACTTCTCAGACATCTCAGGCAACTCAGACATCTCAGACATCTCAGACATCTCAGACATAACAGACATCTCAGACATCTCAGACATCTCTGACTTCTCAGACATCTCAGGCAACTCAGACAACTCAGACATCTCAGACATCTCAGACATCTCAGACAACTCAGAAAACTCAGACATCTTAGACATCTCAGACATATCGAAAATCTCAGACATCACAGACATCTCAGACATCTCAGACATTTCAGACATCTCAGACAGCTCAGACATCTGAGACAGCTCTGAGTTGTCTTAGTTGTCTGTGTTAGGATCGATACCAGTTGTTAGGATCGCACAACAACGCACACGCTCGATCTAGATGAACACAAAGAGAAGGATAGAGAGAAGTTGCAAGGAGAACTCTGGCTAAAAGGATTTCTTTGTATTGATGACTTCACGTATGTACAGAGAGAATTACAGAGAAAAGTACATCTTCAAAGCTCTACCGGACCAGATATATATATGGTATAGTTTACTATATATAGCTTTACCAGATTTAGCCATCTACTATATATAACTATTTACCATATATAGTTTTACCGGATATAGCTTTACCATATATAGCTTTACTATATATAGCTTACCAAATATAGCTTTACCGGATATAACCGTTGACCAAGCTATAAATAAGTATCAGGCTCCATAGCCTAACACATCTCAGACATCTCAGGCATCTCAGAAATCTCAGACATCTCAGACATCTCAGACATTTCAGACATCTCAGACAACTAAGACAACTCAGACATCAAAGACATCTCAGACAGCTCAGACATAACAAAACTCTCAGACATCTCATACAGCTCAGACATCTCAGACATCTCGGACATCTCAGACATCTCAGACATCTCAGACATCTCAGACATCTCAGACATCTCAGACATCTCAGACATCTCAGACAGCTCAGACATCTCAGACATCTCAGACATCTCAGACATCTCAGACATCTCAGACATCTCAGACATCTCAGACATCTCAGACATCTCGGACATAACAGTGATCTCAGACATCTCAGACATCTCAGACATCTCAGACATCTCAGACAGCTCAGACATCTCGGACATCTCAGACATCTCAGACATCTCGGACATCTCAGACATCTCAGACATCTTAGACATCTCAGACATCTCAGACATCTCAGACATCTAAGACATCTCAGACATCTCAGACATCTCAGACATAACAGACATCTCAGACATAACAGACATCTCAGACATCTCAGACATCTCAGACATCTCAGACATCTCAGACATCAGACATCTCAGACATCTCAACATCTCAGACATCTCAGACATCTCAGACATCTCAGACATCTCAGACATCTCAGACATCTCAGACATCTCAGACATCTCAGACATCTCAGACATCTCAGACATCTCAGACATCTCAGAAAGCTCAGACATCTCAGACATGTCGGACGTCTCAGACATCTCAGACTTTCGGACATGACAGACCTCCCAGACATATCGAACATCTCAGACATATCGAACATCTCAGACATATCAAACATCTCAGACATCAAAGTTATCTCAGGCATCTCAGACATCACAGACATCTCAGACTTCTCAGACATGTCAGACATCTCAGACATTTCAGACATCTCAGACATCTCAGACAGCTCAGACATAAAAGACATCTCAGACATCTAGACATCTCAGACAGCTTAGACATCTCAGACATCTCAGACAACTCAGACATCTTAGACATCTCAGACATATTGAACATCTCAGACATCTAAGACATCTGAGACATATTGAACATCTCAGGCATCTCAGATATCTCAGACATCTCAGATATCTTAGACGTCTCAGACATCTCAGACATCTCAGACATCTCAGACATCTCAGACATCTCAGACATCTCAGACATACATCTCAGACATCTCAGACATCTCAGACATCTCAGACATCTCAGACATCTCTTAGACATCTCAGACATCTCACATTGACATCTCAGACATCTCGACATCTCAGACATCTCAGACATCTCAGACATCTCAGACATCTCAGACATCTCAGACATCTCAGACATCTCAGACATCTCAGACATCTCAGACATCTCAGACATCTCAGACATCTCAGACATCTCAGACATCTCAGACATCTCAGACAGCTCAGACATCTCGGACATCTCAGACATCTCAGACATCTCAGACATCTCAGACATCTCAGACATCTCAGACATCTCAGACATCTCAGACATCTCAGACATCTCAGACATCTCAGACATCTCAGACATCTCAGACATCTCAGACATCTCAGACATCTCAGACATCTCAGACATCTCAGGACATCTCAGACATCTCAGACATCTCAGACATCTCAGACATCTCAGACATCTCAGACATCTCAGACATCTCAGACATCTCAGACATCTCAGACTCTCAGACATCTCTCAGACATCTCAGACATCTCAGACAGCTCAGACATCTCAGACATCTCAGACATCTCAGACATCTCGGACATCTCAGACATCTCAGACATCTCAGACATCTCAGACATCTCAGACATCTCAGACATCTCAGACATCTCAGACATCTCAGACATCTCAGACATCTCAGACATCTCAGACATCTCAGACATCTCAGACATCTCAGACATCTCAGACATCTCAGACATCTCAGACATCTCAGACATCTCAGACATCTCAGACATCTCAGACATCTCAGACATCTCAGACATCTCAGACATCTCAGACATCTCAGACATCTCAGACATCTCAGACATCTCAGACATCTCAGACATCTCAGACATCTCAGACATCTCAGACATCTCAGACATCTCAGACATCTCAGACATCTCAGACATCTCAGACATCTCAGACATCTCAGACATCTCAGACATCTCAGACATCTCAGACATCTCAGACATCACAGACATCCCAGACATCTCAAACATCTCAGACATCACAGACATCTCAGACATATCAGACATCTCAGACAACTCAGACATCTTAGACATCTCATACATATCGAAAATCTCAGACATCTCAGGAAGCTCAGACATCACAGACATCTCAGACATCACAGACATGTCGGACATCTCAGACATCTCAGACATCTCAGACATGACAGACATCTCAGACATCTCAGACATCTCAGACAGCTCAGACAGCTCAGACATCTCGGACATCTCAGACAGCTCAGACATCTCGGACATCTCAGACATCTCAGACATCTCGGACATAACAGTCATCTAAGACATCTCAGACATCTCAGACATCTCAGACATCTCAGACATCTCAGACATCTCAGACATCTCAGACATCTCAGACATCTCAGACATCTCAGACATCTCAGACATCTCAGACATCTCAGACATCTCAGACATCTCAGACATCTCAGACATCTCAGACATCTCAGACATCTCAGACATCTCAGACATCTCGAACATAACAGACATCTCAGACATCTCAGACATCTCAGACATCTCAGACATCTCAGACATCTCAGACATCTCAGACATCTCAGACATCTCAGACATCTCAGACATCTCAGACATCTCAGACATCTCAGACATCTCAAACATCTCAGACATCTCAGACATCTCAGACATCTCAGACATCTCAGACATCTCAGACATCTCAGACATCTCAGACATCTCAGACATCTCAGACATCTCAGACATCTCAGACATCTCAGACATCTCAGACATCTCAGACATCTCAAACATCTCAGACATAACAGACATCTCAGGCATCTTGGACATCTTGGACATCTTGGACATCTTAGACATCTCGGACATTACAGACCTCCCAGACATCTTAGACATCTCAGACATCTTAGACATCTCAGACATCTCAGACATAACAGACATCTCAGGCATCTAAGGCATCTTGGACATCTCAGACATCTCAGACATATCAGACATCTCGGACATTACAGACCTCCCAGACATCTCAGACATCTCAGACATCTTAGACATCTCAGACATATCGGAGATCTTAGACATGTCAGGCATCTCATACATCTCAGACATCACAAACATCTCAGACATCTCAGACATCTTAGACAACTCAGACATTTCAGACATCACAGACATCTCAGACATCTCAGACATCTCAGACATCTCAGACATCTCAGACATCTCAGACATCTCAGACATCTCAGACAACTCAGACAACTCAGACATCTCAGACATCTCAGACATCTCAGACATCTCAGACATCTCAGACATCTCAGACATCTCAGACATCTCAGACATCTCAGACATCTCAGACATCTCAGACATCTCAGACATCTCAGACATCTCAGACATCTCAGACATCTCACAGACATCTCAGACATCTCAGACATCTCAGACATCTCAGACATCTCAGACATCTCAGACATCTCAGACATCTCAGACATCTCAGACATCTCAGACATCTCAGACATCTCAGACATCTCAGACATCTCAGACATCTCAGACATCTCAGACATCTCAGACATCACAGACATCTCAGACATCTCAGACATCTCAGACATCTCAGACATCTCAGACATCTCAGACATCTCAGACATCTCAGACATCTCAGACATCTCAGACATCTCAGACATCTCAGACATCTCAGACATCTCAGACATCTCAGACATCTCAGACATCTCAGACATCTCAGACATCTCAGACATCTCAGACATCTCAGACATCTCAGACATCTCAGACATCTCAGACATCTCAGACATCTCAGACATCTCAGACATCTCAGACATCTCAGACATCTCAGACATCTCAGACATCTCAGACATCTCAGACAGACATCTCAGACATCTCAGACATCTCAGACATCTCAGACATCTCAGACATCTCAGACATCTCAGACATCTCAGACATCTCAGACATCTCAGACATCTCAGACATCTCAGACATCTCAGACATCTCAGACATCTCAGACATCTCAGACATCTCAGACATCTCAGACATCTCAGACATCTCAGACATCTCAGACATCTCAGACATCTCAGACATCTCAGACATCTCAGACATCTCAGACATCTCAGACATCTCAGACATCTCAGACATCTCAGACATCTCAGACATCTCAGACATCTCAGACATCTCAGACATCTCAGACATCTCAGACATCTCAGACATCTCAGACATCTCAGACATCTCAGACATCTCAGACATCTCAGACATCTCAGACATCTCAGACATCTCAGACATCTCAGACATCTCAGACATCTCAGACATCTCAGACATCTCAGACATCTCAGACATCTCCAGACATCTCAGACATCTCAGACATCTCAGACATCTCAGACATCTCAGACATCTCAGACACATTCTCAGACATCTCAGACATCTCAGACATCTCAGACATCTCAGACATCTCAGACAATCGACATCTCAGACATCTCAGACATCTCAGACATCTCAGACATCTCAGACATCTCAGACATCTCAGACATCTCAGACATCTCAGACATCTCTCAGACATCTCAGACATCTCAGACATCTCAGACATCTCAGACATCTCAGACATCTCAGACATCTCAGACATCTCAGACATCTCAGACATCTCAGACATCTCAGACATCTCAGACATCTCAGACATCTCAGACATCTCAGACATCTCAGACATCTCAGACATCTCAGACATCTCAGACATCTCAGACATCTCAGACATCTCAGACATCTCAGACATCTCAGACATCTCAGACATCTCAGACATCTCAGACATCTCAGACATCTCAGACATCTCAGACATCTCAGACATCTCAGACATCTCAGACATCTCAGACATCTCAGACATCTCAGACATCTCAGACATCTCAGACATCTCAGACATCTCAGACATCTCAGACATCTCAGACATCTCAGACATCAGACATCAGACATCTCAGACATCTCAGACATCTCAGACATCTCAGACATCTCAGACATCTCAGACATCTCAGACATCTCAGACATCTCAGACATCTCAGACATCTCAGACATCTCAGACATCTCAGACATCTCAGACATCTCAGACATCTCAGACATCTCAGACATCTCAGACATCTCAGACATCTCAGACATCTCAGACATCTCAGACATCTCAGACATCTCAGACATCTCAGACAGACTCAGACATCTCAGACATCTCAGACATCTCAGACATCTCAGACATCTCAGACATCTCAGACATCTCAGACATCTCAGACATCTCAGACATCTCAGACATCTCAGACATCTCAGACATCTCAGACATCTCAGACATCTCAGACATCTCAGACATCTCAGACATCTCAGACATCTCAGACATCTCAGACATCTCAGACATCTCAGACATCTCAGACATCTCAGACATCTCAGACATCTCAGACATCTCAGACATCTCAGACATCTCAGACATCTCAGACATCTCAGACATCTCAGACATCTCAGACATCTCAGACATCTCAGACATCTCAGACATCTCAGACATCTCAGACATCTCAGACATCTCAGACATCTCAGACATCTCAGACATCTCAGACATCTCAGACATCTCAGACATCTCAGGACATCTCAGACATCTCAGACATCTCAGACATCTCAGACATCTCAGACATCTCAGACATCTCAGACATCTCAGACATCTCAGACATCTCAGACATCTCAGACATCTAGACATCTCAGACATCTCAGACATCTCAGACATCTCAGACATCTCAGACATTCAGACATCTCAGACATCTCAGACATCTCAGACATCTCAGACATCTCAGACATCTCGGACATCTTAGACATCTCAGACATCTCAGACATCTCAGACATCTCAGACATCTCAGACATCTCAGACATCTCAGACATCTCAGACATCTCAGACATCTCAGACATCTCAGACATCTCAGACATCTCAGACATCTCAGACATCTCAGACATCTCAGACATCTCAGACATCTCAGACATCTCAGACATCTCAGACATCTCAGACATCTCAGACATCTCAGACATCTCAGACATCTCAGACATCTCAGACATCTCAGACATCTCAGACATCTCAGACATCTCAGACATCTCAGACATCTCAGACATCTCAGACATCTCAGACATCTCAGACATCTCAGACATCTCAGACATCTCAGACATCTCAGACATCTCAGACATCTCAGACATCTCAGACATCTCAGACATCTCAGACATCTCAGACATCTCAGACATCTCAGACATCTCAGACATCTCAGACATCTCAGACATCTCAGACATCTCAGACATCTCAGACATCTCAGACATCTCAGACATCTCAGACATCTCAGACATCTCAGACATCTCAGACATCTCAGACATCTCAGACATCTCAGACATCTCAGACATCTCAGACATCTCATCTCAGACATCTCAGACATCTCAGACATCTCAGACATCTCAGACATCTCAGACATCTCAGACATCTCAGACATCTCAGACATCTCAGACATCTCAGACATCTCAGACATCTCAGACATCTCAGACATCTCAGACATCTCAGACATCTCAGACATCTCAGACATCTCAGACATCTCAGACATCTCAGACATCTCAGACATCTCAGACATCTCAGACATCTCAGACATCTCAGACATCTCAGACATCTCAGACATCTCAGACATCTCAGACATCTCAGACATCTCAGACATCTCAGACATCTCAGACATCTCAGACATCTCAGACATCTCAGACATCTCAGACATCTCAGACATCTCAGACATCTCAGACATCTCAGACATCAGACATCTCAGACATCTCAGACATCTCAGACATCTCAGACATCTCAGACATCTCAGACATCTCAGACATCTCAGACATCTCAGACATCTCCAGACATCTCAGACATCTCAGACATCTCAGACATCTCAGACATCTCAGACATCTCAGACATCTCAGACATCTCAGACATCTCAGACATCTCAGACATCTCAGACATCTCAGACATCTCAGACATCTCAGACATCTCAGACATCTCAGACATCTCAGACATCTCAGACATCTCAGACATCTCAGACATCTCAGACATCTCAGACATCTCAGACATCTCAGACATCTCAGACATCTCAGACATCTCAGACATCTCAGACATCTCAGACATCTCAGACATCTCAGACATCTCAGACATCTCAGACATCTCAGACATCTCAGACATCTCAGACATCTCAGACATCTCAGACATCTCAGACATCTCAGACATCTCAGACATCTCAGACATCTCAGACATCTCAGACATCTCAGACATCTCAGACATCTCAGACATCTCAGACATCTCAGACATCTCAGACATCTCAGACATCTCAGACATCTCAGACATCTCAGACATCTCAGACATCTCAGACATCTCAGACATCTCAGACATCAGACATCTCAGACATCTCAGACATCTCAGACATCTCAGACATCTCAGACATCTCAGACATCTCAGACATCTCAGACATCTCAGACATCTCAGACATCTCAGACATCTCAGACATCTCAGACATCTTAGACATCTCAGACATCTCAGACATCTCAGACATCTCAGACATCTCAGACATCTCAGACATCTCAGACATCTCAAACATCTCAGACATCTCAGACATCTCAGACATCTCAGACATCTCAGACATCTCAGACATCTCAGACATCTCAGACATAACAGACATCTCAAACATCTCAGACATCTCAGGACATCTCAGACATCTCAGACATCTCAGACATCTCAGACATCTCAGACATCTCAGACATCTCAGACATCTCAGACATCTCAGACATCTCAGACATCTCAGACATCTCAGACATAACATACATCTCAGACATCTCGGACGTCTCAGACATCTCGAACATCTCGGACATCTCAGACATCTCAGGCATCACAGACATCTCAGATAGCATGCACATAACAGACATCTCAGACATTCTGATATCTCAGACATCTCAGCCATCTCAGACATCTCAGACATCTCAGACATCTCCGACATCTCCGACATCTCAGATATCTCGGACACAACATACATCTCAGACATCTCATACATCTCAGACATCTCAGACATCTCAGACATCTCAGACATCTCAGACATCTCAGACATCTCAGACATCTCAGACATCTCAGACATCTCAGACATCTCAGACATCTCAGACATCTCAGACATCTCAGACATCACAGACATCTCAGACATCTCAGACATCTCAGACATCTCAGACATCTCAGACATCTCAGACATCTCAGACATCTCAGACATCTCAGAACATCTCAGACATCTCAGACATCTCAGACATCTCAGACATCTCAGACATCTCAGACATCTCAGACATCTCAGACATTTCAGACATCTCAGACATCTCAGACATCTCAAACATCTCAGACATAACAGACATCTTAGACATCTCAGACATCTTAGACATCTCAGACATCTCAGACATAACAGACATCTCAGGCATCTAAGGCATCTTGGACATCTCAGACATCTCAGACATATCAGACATCTCGGACATTACAGACCTCCCAGACATCTCAGACATCTCAGACATCTTAGACATCTCAGACATATCGGAGATCTTAGACATGTCAGGCATCTCATACATCTCAGACATCACAAACATCTCAGACATCTCAGACATCTTAGACAACTCAGACATTTCAGACATCACAGACATCTCAGACATCTCAGACATCTCAGACATCTCAGACATCTCAGACATCTCAGACATCTCAGACATCTCAGACAACTCAGACAACTCAGGCATCTCAGACATCTCAGACATCTCAGACATCTCAGACATCTCAGACATATCGAACATCTCAGACATCTCACGCATTTCAGACATCACAGACATCTCAGACATCACAGACATCTCGGACATCTCGGACATAACAGACCTCCCAGACATCTCGACATCTCAGACATCTCAGACATCTCAGACATCACAGACATCTCAGACAGGTCGGACATCTAAAACATCTCAGACATCTCGGACATCACAGACATCACAGACATCACAGACATCTCAGACATTTCAGACATCTCAGACATCTCAGACAACTCAGACATCTCAGACAGCTCAGACATAACAGACATCTCAAACATCTCACACATAACAGACATCTCAGACATCTCAGACATCTCAGACATCTCGAACATCTCAGACATCTCAGACATCTCAGACATCTCATACAGCTCTGACATCTCAGACATCTCGAACATCTCAGACATCTCAGACATCTCAGACATCTCAGACATCTCAGACATCTCATACAGCTCTGACATCTCGGACATCTCAGACATCTCAGACATCTCATACAGCTCAGACATCTCGGACATCTCAAACATCTCAGACAGCTCGGACATCTCAGACATCTCGGACATCACAGACATCACAGACATCACAGACATCTCAGACATGTCAGACATCTCAGACAACTAAGACATCTCAGACATCTCAGACAACTCAGACATCTCGGACATCTCAGACATCTCAGACAGCTCAGACATGTTGGACATCTCAGACATCTCAGACAGCTCGGACATCTCAGACATCTCATACATCTCGGACATCTTAGACATCTCAGACATATCGGAGATCTTAGACATGTCAGGCATCTCATACATCTCAGACATCACAAACATCTCAGACATCTCAGACATCTTAGACAACTCAGACATTTCAGACATCACAGACATCTCAGACATCTCAGACATCTCAGACATCTCAGACATCTCAGACAACTCAGACAACTCAGGCATCTCAGACATCTCAGACATCTCAGACA
>CM031883.1:2362782-2401062 GCA_018691285.1 Cucurbita argyrosperma subsp. sororia
ATAACAGACATCTCAGACATCTCAGGCATAACAGACATCACGGACATCTCAGACATCTCGGACATAACAGACTTCTCAGACATCTCGGACATAACAGACATCTCAGACATCTCGGACATAACAGACATATCAGACATCTGGGACAGAACAGACATATCACACATCTCGTACATCTCAGACATCTCAGACATAACAGACATCTCAGACATCTCAGACATCTTGGACATCACGGTCATATCAGACATCTCGGACATAACAGACATCTTGGACATCACAGAGATCTCAGACATCTCAGACATCTCAGACATCTTGGACATCACAGAGATCTCAGACATCTCAGACAGCTCAGACATCTCGGATATCTCAGACATCTAGGAAATTTCAGACATCTCAGACATCTCAGACATCTTGGACGTAACAGACATCTCAGACATCTCAGACATCTCGGACGTAACAGACATCTCGGACGTAACAGACATCTCAGACATCTTAGACATCTCGGACCTCTCAGAAATCTCTGACATCTCTGACATCTCAGAAATCTCAGACATCTCGGATATCTCAGACATCTCGGACATCTCAGACATCATAGACATCTCAGACATCTCAGACATCTCGGACATCTCAGTCATCTCGGTCATCTTAGACATCTCAGACATCTCGGACATAACAGACATCTTAGACATCTCAAACATCTCAGACATCTTGGACATCGCGGACATCTTAGACATCTCGACATCTCAGACATCACGAACATCTCAGACATCATGGTCATCTCGGACATCTCTGACATCTCAGACATAACAGACATCTCAGTCATCTCAAACATCACGGACATAAGAGACATCTCAGACATCTCGGAGATAACAGACATCTCAGACATCTTGGACATCTCAGACATCTTAGACTTCTCAGACATCTCGGACATCTCAGACATCTCGGTCATCTTAAACATCTCAGACATCTCAGACATCTCAGACATCTCAGACATCTCGGACATCTCAGGCAAAACAGACATCTGAGACATCTGAGACATCTCAGACATCTCAGACATCTCGGACATAACAAATATCTCAGACATCTCGGACATCTCGAAAATCTCGGACATCTAAGACATCTCAGAAATCTCGGACATAACAGACAGCTCAGACATCTCGGACATAAGAGACATCACGGACATCTCAGCCATCTCAAACATCTCGGACATCTCAGACATCTCGGTCATCTCAGACATCTCAGACATCTCAGACATCTCAGACATCTCGGACATCTCAGTCATCTCGGTCATCTTAGACATCTCAGACATCTCGAACATAACAGACATCTCAGACATCTCAGACATCTCGGACATCTCAGACATCTCGGACATAACAGACATCTCAGACATCTTGGACATCACGGACATATCAGACATCTCGGACATAACAGACATCTCAGACATCTCAGACTTCTCAGACATAACAGACATCTCGGACATCTCAGACATCTCGGACATCTCAGACATCTTGGATATCTCAGACATCTTGGATATCTCAGACATCTCTGACATATCAGACATCTCAGAATCTCAGACATCTCGATCAACTAAGACATCTCAGACATCTCAGATATAACAGACATCTCAGACATCTCAGACATCTCGGACATCACAGACATCTCAGACATCTAAGACATCTCAGACATCTCAGACATCTCAGACATAACAGACATCTCAGACATCTCAGACATAACAGACATCTCGGACATCTCAAACATCTCGGACATCTCAAACATCTCGGACATCTCAGACATCTCAGGCATCTCAGACATCTCAGACATAACAGACATCTCAGACATCTCAGACATCTCAGACATCTCAGACATTTCAGACATCTTAGACATCTCAGACATAACAGCCATCTCGGACATAACAAACATCTCAGACATTTCAGACATCTCGGACATCTCAGACATTTCAGACATCTCAGACATTTCAGACATCTCAAACATCTCAGACATCTCAGACATCTCAGAGATCTCAGACATTTCAGACATCTTAGACATCTTAGACATTTCAGACATCTCAGACATCTCAGACATCTCAGACTTCTCGGACATAACAGACATCTTGGACATCACGAACATCTCAGACATAACAGACATCTTAGACATCTAAAACATCTCGGACATCTCAAACATCTCGGACATCTCAAACATCTCGGACATCTTAGACATCTCAGACATCTCGGACATCTCAGACTTCTTGGACATCTCAGACATCCATGACATCTCAGACATCTTGGACATCTCAGACATCTCAGACATCTCAGTCAACTCAGACATCTCAGACATCTCAGACATAACAGACATCTCAGACATCTCAGACATCTTGGACATCACGGAGATCTCAGACATCTCGGATATAACAGACATCTAAGACATCTCAGACATAAGAGACATCTAAGACATCTCGTACATAACAGACATCTCAGACATCTCAGACCTCCTGGAAATCACGAACATCTCATACATCTCGGACATAACAGACATCTTGGACATCACGGACATCTCAGATATCTCGGACATAACAGACATCTCTGACATCTCAGACATCTCGGACATAATAAACATCTCAGACATCTTGGACATCATAGATATCTCAGACATCTCAGACATAACAGTCATATCAGACATCTCGAACATCTCAGACATCTCAGACATCTCGGACATAATAGACATCAAAGACATCTAAGACATTTCTGACATCTGAGACATCTTGGACATCACGGACATCTCAGACATCTCGGACATAACAGACTTCTCTAACATCTTAGACATCTCAGACATCTCGGACATCTCAGACATCTCAGACATCTTGGACATCATGAACATCTCAGACATCTCGAACATAACAGACATGTTAGACATCTCAATCATCTTGGACATCACAGACATAACAGACATCTCAGACATCTAAGACATTTGGACATCACGGACATCTCAGACATCTCGGACATAACAAACATCTCAGACATCTCAGACATCTCGGACATAACAGACATCTCAGACATCTCTGACATTTCAGACATCTCTGACATTTCAGACATCTCAGGCATCTCAGACATCTCAGACATAACAGACATCTCAGACATCTAAGACATCTTGGACATCACGGACATATTAGACATCTCAGACATAACAGACATCTCAAACATCTCAGACTTCTCAGACATAACAGACATCTCAGTCATCTAAGACATCTTGGATATCTTAGACATCTCTGACATATCAGACATCTCAGAATCTCAGACATCTCAGACATAACAGACATCTCAGACATCTTGGACATCACGGACATATTAGACATCTCGGACATAACAGACATCTCAGACATCTCAGACTTCTCAGACATAACAGACATCTCGGACATCTCAGACATCTTGGATATCTCATACATCTCTGACATTTCAGACATCTCAGGCATCTCAGACATCTCAAACATCTCAGACATCTTGGACATCACGGACATATCAGACATCTCGGACATAACAGACATCTCAGACATCTCAGACTTCTCAGACATAACAGACATCTCGGACATCTCAGACATCTTGGATATCTCAGACATCTCTGACATATCAGACATCTCAGAATCTCAGACATCTCGGTCAACTAAGACATTTCAGACATCTCGGATATAACAGACATCTCAGACATCTCAGACATCTCGGACATCACAGACATCTCAGACATCTAAGACATCTCAGACATCTCGGACATCTCAGACATAACAGATATCTCAGACATCTCGGACATCTCAGACATCTCGGTCATCTTAAACATCTCAGACATCTCAGACATCTCAGACATCTAAGACATCTCGTACATCTCAGGCAAAACAGACATCTGAGACATCTCAGACATCTCAGACATCTCAGACATCTTGGTCAACTAAGACATCTCAGACATCTCAGATATAACAGACATCTCAGACATCTCAGACATCTCGGACATAACAGACATCTCAGACATCTAAGACATCTCAGGCATCTCAGACATCTCAGACATAACAGATATCTCAGACATCTCGGACATCTCAGACATCTCGGTCATCTTAAACATCTCAGACATCTCAGACATCTCAGACATCTCAGACATCTCGGACATCTCAGGCAAAACAGACATCTGAGACATCTCAGACATCTTAGACATCTCAGACATCTCAGACATAACAAATATCTCAGACATCTCGGACATCTCGAAAATCTCAGACATCTAAGACATCTCAGAAATCTCAGACATAACAGACAGCTCAGACATCTCGGACATAAGAGACATCACGGACATCTCAGCCATCTCAAACATCTCGGACATCTCAGACATCTCGGTCATCTCAAACATCTCGGTCATCTCAAACATCTCAGACATCTCGGACATAACAAATATCTCAGACATCTCGGACATCTCGAAAATCTCAGACATCTAAGACATCTCAGGAATCTCGGACATAACAGACATCTCAGACATCTGGGACATAGGAGACATCACGGACATCTCAGCCATCTCAAACATCTCGGACATCTCAGACATCTCGGTCATCTCAGACATCTCAGACATCTCAGACATCTCAGACATCTCAGACATCTCAGACATCTCAGTCATCTCGGTCATCTTAGACATCTCAGACATCTCGAACATAACAGACATCTTAGACATCTCAGACATCTCGGACATCTCAGACATCTCGGACATAACAGACATCTCAGAGATCTTGGACATCACGGTCATATCAGACATCTCGGACATAACAGACATCTCAGACATCTCAGACATCTCAGACATCTCAGACATCTCAGACATCTCAGACATCTCGGACATCTCAGACATCTCGGACATAACAGACATTTCAGATATCTTAGACATCTCCGACATCTTGGACATCATAGACATCTTAGAGATCTCGACATCTTAGACATCACAAACATCTCAGACATCTTGGTCATCACGGACATCTCTGACATCTCGGACATAACAGATATCTCAGACATCTCAAACATCTCGGACATCGGAGACATCTCAGACATCTCGGAGATAACAGACATCTCAGACATCTTGGACATCTCAGACATCTCAGACTTCTTAGACATCTCAGACATCTCAGACATCTCGGTCATCTCAAACATCTCAGACATCTCAGACATCTTGGACATCTTGTTCATCATGGACATCTAAGACATCTAGGACATAATAGACATCTCAGACATCTCAGACATCTCGGACATTATAGACATCTCAGACATCTCGGACATAAGAGACATCGCGGACATCTCAGACATCTCGAACATAACAAACATCTCAGACATCTCAGACATCTCAGACCACTTGGTAATCACGGACATCTCAGACATAACAGACATTTCAGTCATCCCAGACATAAAAGACATCTAAGACATCTCAGACATCATGGACATCTAAGACATCTCAGACATCTTGGACATAACAGACATCTTAGAAATCTCAGAGATCTTGGACATCACGGACATCTCAGACATCTTGAACATCACGGACATCACGGAAATCTCAGACATCTCAGACATCTCAGACATCTTGGACATCATGAACATCTCAGACATCTCGAACATAACAGACATCTCAGACATCTCAATCATCTTGGACATCACAGACATAACAGACATCTCAGACATCTAAGACATTTGGACATCACAAACATCTCAGACATCTCGGACATAACACACATCTCAGACATCTCAGACATCTCGGACATAACAGACATCTCAGACATCTCAGACATCTCTGACATTTCAGACATCTCTGAAATTTCAGACATATCAGGCATCTCAGAAATCTCAGACATAACAGACATCTCAGACATCTCAGACATCTTGGACATCACGGACATATCAGACATCTCGGACATAACAGACATCTCAGACATCTCAGACTTCTCAGACATAACAGACATCTCGGACATCTCAGACATCTTGGATATCTCAGACATCTCTGACATATCAGACATCTCAGAATCTCAGACGTAACAGACATCTCAGACATCTTGTTCATCACGGACATATCAGACATCTCGGACATAACAGACATCTCAGACATCTCAGACTTCTCAGACATACCAGACATCTCGGACATCTCAGACATCTTGGATATCTGAGACATCTCTGAAATTTCAGACATCTCAGGCATCTCAGACATCTCAGACATAACAGACATCTCAGACATCTCAGACATCTTAGACATCACGGACATATCAGACATCTCGGACATAACAGACATCTCAGACATCTCAGACTTCTCAGACATAACAGACATCTCGGACATCTCAGACATCTTGGATATCTTAGACATCTGTGACATATCAGACATCTCAGAACCTCAGACATCTCGGTCAACTAAGACATCTCAGACATCTCGGATATAACAGACATCTCAGACTTCTCAGACATCTCGGACATCACAGACATCTCAGACATCTAAGACATCTCAGGCATCTCAGACATCTCAGACATAACAGACAACTAAGACATCTCGGACATAACAAACATCTCATACATCTCAGACATCTTGGACATCACGGACATATCAGACATCTCGGACATAACAGTCTTCTCTGACATCTCAAACATCTCGGACATAACAGACATCTCAGAAATCTCAGATATCTCAGACCTCCTGGAAATCACGAACATCTCAGACATCTCGGACATCTCAAGCATCTTGGACATCATGAACATCTCAGACATCTCGAACATAACAGACATCTCTAACATCTCAGACATCTCAGACATAACAGACATAACAGACATCTTGGACATCTCAGACATCCTGGATATCTCAGACATCTCTGACATATCAGACATCTCGGACATCTCAGACATCTCAGAATCTCAGACATCTCAGACATCTTAGACATCTCGGTCAACTAAGACATCTCAGACATCTCGAACATAACAGACATCTCAGACATCTCAGACATCTCGGACATAACAGACATCTCAGACACCTAAAACATCTTAGGCATCTCAGACATCTCAGACATAACAGATAACTAAGACATCTCGGACATAACAGACATCTCAGGCATCTTGGACATCACGGACATAACAGACATCTTGGACATCACGAACATCTCAGACATAAGAGACATCTCAGACATCTCAAGCATCTCGGACGTCTCAAACATCTCGAACATCTCAAACATCTCAGACATCTTGGACATCTCAGACATCTCAGGCATCTCAGACATCTCAGACATCTCAGACATTTCAGACATCTCAGACTACTCGGACATAAAAGACATCTTGGACATCACGAACATCAGAGACATAACAGACATCTCAGACATCTCAAACATCTCGGATATCTCAAACATCTTGGACATCTCAGACATCTCAGACATCTCGGAAATCTCAGACATCTTGGACATCTCAGACATCAAAGAATCTCAAACATCTCAGACATCTCGGTCAACTCAGACATCTCAGACATCTCGGACATAACAGACACCTCAGACATCTCAGACATATCAGACATCTCAGACATCTCAGACATCTCAGACATCTCAGGCATAACAGACATCTCAGACATCTCAGACATCTTGGACATCATGGACATCTCAGACATCTCAGATAACTCGGACATAACAGACATCTCAGACATCTCGGACATAACAGACATATCAGACATCTGGGACATCTTGTACATCTCGGTCATATTAGACATCTCGGACATAACAGACATCTCAGACATCTCAGACTTCTTAGACTTCTCAGACATCTCAGACATCTTGGACATCTCAGACATCTTAGACTTCTCAGACATCTCTGACATCTCAGACATCTCGGTCATCTTAAACATCTCAGACATCTCAGACATCTCAGACATCTCAGACATCTCAGACATCTCGGACATCTCAGTCATCTCGGTCATCTTAGACATCTCAGACATCTCGGGCATAACAGACATCTGAGACATCTCAGACATCTCAGACATCTGAGACATCTCGAACATAACCTATATCTCAGACATCTCGGACATCTCGAAAATCTCAGACATCTAAGACATCTCAGAAATCTCGGACATAACAGACATCTCAGACATCTCGGACATAAGAGACATCACGGACATCTCAGCCATCTCAAACATCTCGGACATCTCAGACATCTCGGTCATCTCAGACATCTCAGACATCTCAGACATCTCAGACATCTCGGACATCTCAGTCATCTCGGTCATCTTAGACATCTCAGACATCTCGGACATAACAGACTGTTAGTCTATGGAGCCTGATACTTATTTATAGCTTGGTCAACGGTTATATCCGGTAAAGCTATATTTGGTAAGCTATATATAGTAAAGCTATATATGGTAAAGCTATATCCGGTAAAGCTATATATGGTAAATAGTTATATATAGTAGATGGCTAAATCTGGTAAAGCTATATATAGTAAACTATACCATATATATATCTGGTCCGATAGAGCTTTGCAAAGGTACTTTTCTCTGTAATTCTCTCTGTACATACGTGAAGTCATCAATACAAAGAAATCCTTTTAGCCAGAGTTCTCCTTGCAACTTCTCTCTATCCTTCTCTTTGTGTTCATCTAGATCGAGCGTGTGCGTTGTTGTGCGATCCTAACAACTGGTATCGATCCTAACACAGACATCTCAGACATCTCAGACATCTCGGACATCCCAGACATCTTGGTCATCACGGACATCTCTGACATCTCAGACATAACAGACATCTCAGACATCTCAAACATCTTAAACATCTTGGACATCTCAGACATCTTGGACATCTCGGACAGAACAGACATCTCAGACATCTCAGACATCTCGGACGTAACAGACATCTCAGAATCTCAAACATCTCAAACATCTCAGACATCTCAGACATCTCAGACATCTCGGACATCTCAGTCATCACGGTCATCTGAGACATCTCAGACATCTCGGACATAATAGACATCTCAGACATCTCAGACATCTCAGACATCTCAGACATCTCAGACATCTCGGACATCTCGGTCATCTTAGACATCTCAGACATCTCGGGCATAACATTCATCTTAGACATCTCAGACATCTCAGACATCTCGGACATAACAGATATCTCAGACATCTCAAACATCTCGGACATCAGAGACATCTCAGACATCTCGGAGATAACAGACATCTCAGACATCTTGGACATCTCAGACATCTTAGACTTCCTAGACATCTCGGACATCTTAGACATCTCGGTCATCTCAAACATCTCAGACATCTCAGACATCTTGGACATCTTGTTCATCATGGACATCTCAGACATCTAGGACATAACAGACATCTCAGACATCTCAGACATCTCGGACATTATAGACATCTCAGACATCTCGGACATAAGAGACACCGCGGACATCTTAGACATCTCGGACATAACAGTCATCTAAGACATCTCAGACATCTCAGACCTCTTGGTAATCACGGACATCTCAGACATCTCTGACATAACAGACATTTCAGTCATCCCAGAAATAAAAGACATCTAAGACATCTCAGACATCATGGACATCTAAGACATCTCAGACATCTCAGACATCTCAGATATCTAAGACATCTCAGACATCTAGGACATCACGGACATCTCAGACATCTCGGACAAAACAGACATCTCAGAAATCTCAGACATCTTGGACATCACGGACATCTCAGACATCTTGAACATCACGGACATCACGGAAATCTCAAACATCTCAGACATCTCAGACAGCATGGACATGACGGACATTTCAGACATTTCGGATAAAACAGACATCTCAAACATCTCGGACATCTAAAACATCAAAGACATCTCGGACATCTTAGACATCTCGGACCTCTCAGAATTCTCCGACATCTCAGACATCTCAGAAATCTCAGACATCTCGGATATCTCAGACATCTCGGACATCTCAGACAATTCAGACATCTCAGACATCTCAGACAACTCAGACATCTAAGACATCTCAGACATCTCGGACATAACAGACATCTCAGACAGCTCAGTCATCTCAGTCATCTCGGTCATCTTAGACATCTCAGACATCTCGGACATAACAGACATCTCAGACATTTCAGACATCTCAGACATCTCAGACATCTCAGATATCTCAGACATCTCAGACATCTTGGACATCACGGACATCTTAGACATCTCGACATCTCAGACATCACGAACATCTCAAACATCTTGGTCATCACGGACATCTCTGACATCTCGGACATAACAGACATCTCAGACATCTCAAACATCTTGGACGTCTCAGACATCTTGGACGTCTCAGACATCTTGGATATCTCGGACATAACAAACATCTCGGATGTAACAGACATCTCAGAATCTCAGACATCTCAGACATCTTAGACATCTCGGACCTCTCAGAAATCTCCGACATCTCAGACATCTCAGAAATCTCAGACATCTCGGATATCTCAGACATCTCGGACATCTCAGACATCTTAGACATCTCAGACATCTCAGACATCTCGGACATCTCGGACATCTCAGTCATCTCGGTCATCTTAGACATCTCAGACATAACAGACATCTCAGACATCTCAGACATCTCAGACATCTCAGACATCTTGGACATCACGGACATCTTAGACATCTCGACATCTTAGATATCACGAACATCTCAGACATCTTGGTCATCACGGACATCTCTGACATCTCGGACATAACAGACATCTCAGACATCTCAAACATCTCGGACATCGGAGACATCTCAGACATCTCGGAGATAACAGACATCTCAGACATCTTGGACATCTCAGACATCTCAAACTTCTTAGACATCTCGGACATCTCAGAAATCTCGGATATCTCAGACATCTCAGACATCTCAGACATCTTGGACATCTTGTTCATCATGGACATCTCAGACATCTCGGACATAACAGACATCTCAGACATCTCAGACATCTCGGACATAATAGACATCTATGACATCTCGGACATAAGAGACATCACGGACATCTCAAACATCTCGGACATCTCAAACATCTCGGACATAACAGACATCTCAGACATCTCAGACATCACAGACCTCTTGGAAATCACGGACATCTCAGACATCTCTGACATAACAGACATTTCAGACATCCCGGGCATAACAGACATCTAAGACATCTCAGACATTATGGACATCTAAGACATCTCAGACATCTAGGACATCTAAGACATCTTGGACATCATGGACATCTCAGCCATCTCAAACATCGCGGACATCTTAGACATCTCGGTCATCTCAGACATCTCAGACACATAGACATCTCGGACATCTCAGACATCTTGGACATCACGGACATCTCAGACATGTCGTACATAATAGACAACTCGGACATCTCAAACATCTCGATCATCTCAAACATCTCGGACATCTCGGACATCTCAGACATCTCGGACATCTTAGACATAACAGACATCTAAGACATCCCAGACATAACAGACATCTCAGACATCCCAGACATAACAGACATCTCAGACATCTCGGACATCTCAGACATCTGAGACATCTGAGACATCTGAGACATCTCGGACATATCAGACATCTCAGACATCTCAGACATCTTAGACATCTAAGACATCTCGGACATCTTAGACATCTAGGTCATCTTAGACATCTCAGACATCTCGGACGTAACAAACATCTCAGACATCTCAGACATAACAGATATTTCAGACATCTCAGACATCTAAGACATATCGGTCATCTCAGACATCTCGGACATCTCGGACATAACAGACATCTCAGACATCTCCGGACATCTCGGACATCTCAAACATCTCCGGACATCTCACACATCTCAGACATCTCGGACATAACAGACAACTCAGACATCTCAGACATCTCGGACATAACAGACATCTTAGACATCTCGGACATAATAGACATCTTAGACATCTCAGACATCTCAGACATCTCGGACATCTCAGACATCTAGGTCATCTCAAACATCTCAGACATCTCGGACGTAACAAACATCTTAGACATCTCAGACATAACAGACATTTCAGACCTCTCAGACATCTCGGACATCTCGGACATAACAGACATCTCAGCCATCTCAGATATCTCGGACATCTCAGACATCTCGGACATAACAGACATCTCAGACATCTCAGATATCTCGGACATAACAGACATCTCAGACATCACGGACATCTCAGACATCTAGATCATCTCAGACATCTAAGACATCTTTGACATCACGGACATCTCAGTTATCTCGTACATAACAGACATCTCAGACATCTCAGATATCTCGGACATAATAGACATCTTAGACATCTCGGACATAATAGACAACTCAGACATCTTGGACATAGCAGACATCTCATTCATCTCAGACATCTTGGACATCACGGACATCTCAGACATCTCAGACATTTCGGACATCTCAGACATCTCAGACATCTCAGACATCTCAGACATCTCGGACATAACAGGCATCTCCGACATCTCAGACATCTAGGACATCACGGACATCTTAGAAATCTCGGACATCACAGACAGCTCAGACAGCTCAGACATCTCAGACATCTCATACATCTCAGACATCTCAGACATCTTGGACATCATGGACATCTCAGACATATCGGACATAACAGACAACTCGGACATCTCCATCATCTCGGACATCTCAGACATCTCAAACATCTAAGACATCTCGGACATCTCGGACATCTCGGACATCTCAAACATCTCGGACATCTCTGACATCTTAGACATAACAGACATCTAAGACATCTAAGAAGTCTCAGACATCCTTGTCATCACGGACATCTCAGCCATCTCAAACATCTCGGACATCTCAGACATCTCGGTCATCTCAGACATCTCAGACATATAGACATCTCGGACATCTTAGACATCTTGGACATCACGGACATCTCAGACATGTCGTACATAACAGACAACTCGGACATCTCAAACATCTCGAACATCGCAGACATCTCAGACATCTCGGACATCTCGGACATCTCAGATATCTCAGACATCTCGGACATCTTAAACATAACAGACATCTAAGACATCCCAGACATCTCAGACATCTAAGACATATCGGTCATATCAGACATCTCGGACATCCCAGACATAACAGACATCTCAGACATCCCAGACATAACAGACATCTCAGACATCTCGGACATCTCAGACATCTGAGACATCTGAGACATCTGAGACATCTCGGACATATCAGACATCTCAGACATCTCAGACATCTCATAAATCTAGGACATAACAGACATCTCAGACATCTCAGACATCTTAGACATCTAAGACATCTCGGACATCTCAGACATCTAGGTTATCTCAGACATCTCAGACATCTCGGACGTAACAAACATCTCAGACATCTCAGACATAACAAACATTTCAGACATCTCAGACATCTAAGACATATCGGTCATCTCAGACATCTCGGACATCTCGGACAGAACAGACATCTCAGACATCTCAGATATCTCGGACATCTCAGACATCTCCGGACATCTCAGACATCTCAGACATCTCGGACATAACAGACATCTCAGACATCTCAGATATCTCGGACATAACAGACATCTTAGACATCTCCGACATAATAGACATCTCAGATATCTCGGACATAACAGACATCAAAGACATCTCAGACATCTCAGACATCTTGGACATCACGGACATCTCAGACATCTCAGACATCTCAGACATCTCGGACATCCCAGACATCTCGGACATAACACACATCTCAGACATCTCAGACATCTAGGACATCACGGACATTTCGGACATAACAGACATCTCAGACATCTTGGACATCACGGACATCTCAGTTATCTCGGACATAACAGACATCTCAGACATCTCAGATATCTCGGACATAATAGACATCTTAGGCTTCTCGGACATAATAGACATCTTAGGCTTCTCGGACATAATAGACATCTCAGACATCTCGGACATAACAGACATCTCAGACATCTCATTCATCTCAGACATCTTGGACATCACGGACATCTCAGACATCTCAGACATTTCGGACATCTCAGACATCTAGGTCATTTAATTCATCTCGGACGTAACAAACATCTCAGACATCTCAGACATAACAGACATTTCAGACATCTCAGACATCTAGGACATCACGGACATAACAGACATCTCAGACATCTAAGACATCTCAGTCATCTCGGTCATCTCAGACATCTCAGACTTCTCGGACATAACAGACATCTTAGACATTTCGGACATAACAGACATCTCAGACATCTCAGACATCTCAGACATCTCAGACATCTCGGACACCTCAGATGTCTTGGTCATCTCAAACGTCTCAGACATCTCAGACATCCCGGACGTAACAGACATCTCAGACATCTTGACATCACGGACATCTCAAACATCTCAGACATCTCAGACATAAAAGATATCTCAGACATCTCAGACATCTCAGACATAACAGACATTCGGACATCTCAGACATCTCGGACATAAAAGACATCTCAGACATCTCGGATATCTCTTACATCTCAGACATAACAGACATCTTAGACATCTGGGACATCTCTGACATCTCAGACATCTCGGACATCTCAGAAATCTCAGACATCTCAGGCATCTCAGACATCTCAGACATAACAGACATTTCAGGTATCTTAGACATCTAAGACATATCGGTCATCTCAGACATCTCGGACATCCCAGACATAACAGACATCTCAGACATCTCGGACATCTCGAACATCTACGGACATCTCAGACATCTCAGACATCTCGGACATAACAGACATCTTAGACATCTCGGACATAATAGACATCTCAGACATCTCAGACATCTAGACATCTCGGACATAACAGGCATCTCAGACATCTCAGACATCTAGGACATCACGAAAATCTTAGACATCTCGGACATAACAGACATCTCAGACTTCTCAGACATCTTGGACATCACGGACATCTCAGACATCTCGGACATAACAGACATCTCAGACATCTTGGACATCAGAGACATCTAAGACATCTCAGACATCTTGGACATCACGGACATCTCAGACATCTATGACATCTCGGACATCTCAGACATCTCAGACATCTCAGACATCTCGGACATCTCGGACATAATAGACATCTCAGACATCTTAGACATCTCAGACATCTCGGACATAACAGGCATCTCAGACATCTCAGACATCTAGGACATCACGAAAATCTTAGACATCTCGGACATAACAGACATCTCAGACTTCTCAGACATCTTGGACATCACGGACATCTCAGACATCTCGGACATAACAGACATCTCAGACATCTTGGACATTAGAGACATCTAAGACATCTCAGACATCTCAGACATCCTGGACATCACGGACATCTCAAACATCTCAGACATCTTGAACATCACGGACATCTCAGACATCTCAGACATCTAAGACATATCGGTCATATCTGACATCTCGGACATCCCAGACATAACAGACATCTCAGACATCCCAGACATAACAGACATCTCAGACATCTCGGACATCTGAGACATCTGAGACATCTCGGACATATCAGACATCTCAGACATCTCAGACATCTCAGACATCTCGGACATAACAGACAGCTCAGCCATCTCAGACATCTCAGACATCTCAGACATCTCGGACATCTCAGACATCTAGGTCATCTCAGACATCTCAGAGACATCTCTGGACATCACAGACATCTCAGACATCTCTCATACACATCTCTTGGACATTAGAGACATTTAAGACATCTCAGACATCTCAGACATCTCGACATCACAGACATCTCAGACATCTCAAACATCTCAGGACATCTCAGACATCTCAGACATCTCAGACATCTCAGACATCTCGGACATCTCATAACAGACATCTCAGACATCCCAGACATAACAGACATCTCAGACATCTCGGACATCTGAGACATCTGAGACATCTCGGACATATCAGACATCTCAGACATCTCAGACATCTCAGACATCTCGGACATAACAGACAGCTCAGCCATCTCAGACATCTCAGACATCTCAGACATCTCGGACATCTCAGACATCTAGGTCATCTCAGACATCTCAAACTTCTCATACATCTTGGACATCACGGACATCTAAGACATCTCGGACATAACCAACATCTCAGACATCTTGGACATTAGAGACATTTAAGACATCTCAGACATCTCAGACATCTTGGACATCACGGACATCTCAGACATCTCAAACATCTTGGACATCACGGACATCTCAGGCATCTCAGACATCTAAGACATATCGGTCATATCAGACATCTCGGACATCCCATACATAACAGACATCTCAGACATCTGAGACATAACAGACATCTGAGACATCTCGGACATCTAGGACATCTGAGACATCTGAGACATCTCAGACATCTCGGACATATCAGACATCTCAGACATCTCAGACATCTCGAACATAACAGACATCTCAGACATTTTAGACATCTCAGACATCTCAGACATCTAGGTCATCTCAGACATCTCAGACATCTCGGACGTAACAAACATCTCAGACATCTCAGACATAACAGACATTTCAGACATCTCAGACATCTCGTTCATCTCGGACATAACAGACATCTCAGCCATCTCAGATATCTCGGACATCTCAGACATCTCCAGACATGTCAGCTATCTCGTACATAACAGACATCTCAGACATGTCAGCTATCTCGTACATAACAGACATCTCAGACATCTCAGATATCTCGGACATAACAGAAATCTTAGACATCTCGGACATAATAAACATCTCGGACATCTCGGACATAACAGACATCTCAGACATCTCAGACATCTTGGACATCTCGGACATCTCAGACATCTCAGACATCTCGGACATCTCAGACATCTCAGACATCTCAGACATCTCAGACATCTCAGACATCTCGGACATAACAGACATCTCAGACATCTCAGACATCTCAGACATCTCAGACATAACAGACATCTCAGACATCTCAGACATCTCAGACATCTCAGACATCTCAGAAAGACATCTCAGACATCTCAGACATCACAGACATCTCAGACATCTCAGACATCTCGGACATCTCGGACATCTCAGACATATCGGACATAACAAACATCTCAGACATCTCAGAAATCTCAGACATCTTGGACATCATGGACATCTCAGACATATCGGACATAACAGACAACTCGGACATCTCCATTATCTCGGACATCTCAGACATCTCAGACATCTAAGACATCTCGGACATCTCGGACATCTCAAACATCTCGGACATCTCTGACATCTTAGACATAACGACATCTAAGAAATCTAAGAAATCTCAGACATCCTTGACATCACGGACATCTCAGTTATCTCAAACATCTCAAACATCTCAGACATCTCAGACATCTCAGACATCTCAGACATCTCAGACATCATAGGCATCTCAGACATCTCTCAGACATCTTGGACATCACGGACATCTCAGACATCTCGACATCTCAGACATCTCGGACATCTCAGACATCTCGACATCTCAGACATCTCAGACATCTCGACATCTCAGACATCTCAGGACATCTCAGACATCTCAGACATCTAAGACATCACAGACATCTCAGACATCTCAGACATCTCGGTCATCTCAGACATCTCAGACATCTCAGAACATCTCGACATCAGACATCTCAGACATCTCAGACATCTAACAGACATCTCAGACATCTCGGACATCTCAGACATCTGAGACATCTCAGACATCTCAGACATCTCGAACAGGACATCTCAGACATCTCAGACATCTCAGACATCTCGGACATAACAGACATCTCAGACATCTCAGACATCTCAGACATCTCGGACATCTCAGACATCTCGGAGAATCTCAGACATCTCAGACATCTCAACATCTCAGACATCTCGGACATAACAACATCTCAGACATCTCAGACATAACAAACATTTCAGACATCTTAGACATCTAAGACATATCGGTCATCTCAGACATCTCGGACATCTCGGACATAACAGACTTCTCAGACATTTCAGATATCTCGGACATCACAGACATCTACGGACATCTCAAACATCTCAGACATCTCGGACGAAACAGACATCTCAGACATCTCAGATATCTCGGACATAACAGACATCTTAGACATCTCGGACATAATAGACATCTCAGACATCTCGGACATAACAGACATCTCAGACATCTTGGACATCACGGACATCTAAGACATCACAGACATCTCAGACATCTCAGACATCTCCGGACATCTCAGACATCTAAGACATCTCAGACATCTTGGACATCACGGACATCTCAGTTATCTCGGACATAACAGACATCTCAGACATCTAAGATATCTCAGACATAATAGACATCTTAGGCTTCTCGGACATAATAGACATCTCAGACATCTCAGACATCTCATTCATCTCAGACATCTTGGACATCACGGACATAATAGACAACTCAGACATCTCTTTCATAACAGACATCTTGTTCATCTCAGACATCTTGGACGTCACGGACATCTCAGACATCTCAGACATTTCGGACATCTCAGACATCTAGGTCATCTAAGACATCTCGGACGTAACAAACAATTCAGACATCTCAGACATAACAGACATTTCAGACATCTCAGACATCTAAGACATATGGGTCATCTCAGACATCTCGGACATCTCGGACATAACAGACATCTCAGGACATCTCAGACATCTGAGACATCTCGGACATAACAGACATCTCAGACATCTCAGATATCTCGGACATAATAGACATTATAGACATCTCGGACATAATAGACATCTCAGACATCTCGGACATAACAGACATCTCGGACATAACACACATCTCAGACATCTCATTCATCTCAGACATCTTGGACATCACGGACATCTCAGACATCTCGGACATCTTAGACATCTCAGACATCTCGGACATCTCAGACATCTCGGACATCTTGGACATCACGGACATCTCAGACATCTCAGACATCTCAGACATCTCAGACATATCGAACATCTCAGTCATCTCGGACATAACAGACATCTCAGACATCTCGAACATAACAGACATCTCAGAAATCTCAGACATCTCAGACATCTCAGAAATCTCAGACATCTCGGACATCTCAAAAATCTCAGACATCTCAAAGATCTCAGACATCTCAGACATCTTGGACATAACAAACATCTCAGACATCTTGACATCACGGACATCTCAGACATCTCAGAAATCTCAGACATCTCGGACATAACAGATATCTCAGACATCTCAGACATCTCGGACATCTCGGACATCTCAGACATATCGGACATAAAAGACATCTCAGTCATCTCGGACATCTCTTACATCTCAGACATAACAGACATCTTAGACATCTCGGACATCTCTGACATTTCAGACATCTCGGACATATCGGAAATCTCAGACATCTCAGACATCTCAGACATAACAGACATTTGAGACATCTCAGACATCTAAGACATATCGGTCATCTCAGACATCTAGGACATCCCAGACATAACAGACATCTCAGAAATCCAAGACATAACAGACATCTCAGACATCTCAGACATCTCAGACATAACAGACATCTCAGACATCTCTGATATCTCGGACATAACAAACATCTTAGACATCTCGGACTAAACAGACATCTCGGACATCTCGGACATAACAGATATCTCAGACATCTCAGACATCTCAGACATCTCGGACATAACAGACATCTCGAACATAAAAGACATCTCAGACATCTCGGATATCTCTGACATCTCAGACATAACAGACATCTATGACATCTCAGACATCTCGGACATCTCAGAAATCTCAGACATCTCAGACATCTCAGACATAACAGACATTTCAGACGTCTCAGACATCTAAGACATATCGGTCATCTCAGACATCTTGGACATCTCGAACATAACAGACAACTCAGACATCTCAGACATCTCAGACATCTCGGACATAACAGACATCTTAGACATCTTGGACATCACGGACATCTCAGAAATCTCAGACATCTTGGACATCACGGACATCTCAGAAATCTCAGACATCTTGGACATCACGGACATCTCAGAAATCTCAGACATCTCGGACATCTCAGACATCTCCGGACATCTCAGACATCTCGGACATAACAGACATCTCGGACATCTCGGACATCCCAGACATCAGGGACATCTCAGCATCTTAGACATCTCGGACATCTCGGACATCCCAGACATAACAGACATCTTAGACATCCCAGACATAACAGACATCTCAGACGTCTCGGACATCTCAGACATCTCGGACATATCAGACATCTCAGACATCTCAGACATCTCAGACATCTCAGACATAACAAACATCTCAGACATCTTAGACATCTCAGACATCTAGGACATCACGGACATAACAGACATCTCAGACATCTCAGACATCTTGGACATCTCAGACATCTAGGACATCACGGACATAACAGACATCTCAGACATCTCAGACATCTTGGACATCTCAGACATCTCAGACATCTCGGACATAACAGACATCTCGGACATCTTAGATATCTCGGACATAACAGACATCTCAGACATCTCGGACATCTCAGACATCTTGGACATCTCAGACATCTTGGACATAACAGACATCTTAGACATCTCATTCATCTCAGACATCTTGGACATCACGGACATCTCAGACATCTCAAACATCTGGGACATCTCAGAAATCTCAGACATCTCCGGACATCTCAGACATCTCAGACATAACAGACATCTCGTACATCTCGGACATACAAGACATCTCAGACATCTCGGACATAACAAATATCTCAGACATCCCAAACATCTCGGACATAAAGGACATCTCGGACATCTAAGACATATCGGTCATATCAAACATCTCGGACATCCCAGACATAACAGACATCTCAGACATCCCAGACATAACAGACATCTCGGACATCTCAGACATCTGAGACATCTCAGACATCACAGACATCTCGGACATCTCAGACATCTGAGACATCTCAGACATCACGGACATATCAGACATCTCAGACATCTCAGAAATCTCGGACATAACAGACATCTCAGAAAACTCAGACATCTTAGTCATCTAAGACATCTCGAACATCTCAGACATCAAGGTCATCTCAGACATCTCAGACATCTCGGACGTAACAAACATCTCAGACATCTCAGACATAACAAACATTTCAGACATCTCAGACATCTAAGACATATCGGTCATCTCAGACATCTCGGACATCTCGGACATAACAGACATCTCAGACATCTCATTCATCTCAAACATCTTGGACATCATGGACATCTCAGACATCTCAGACATCTCAGACATCTCGGACATCTTAGTCATCTCGGACATAACAGAGATCTCAGACATCTCGGACATCACGGACATAACAGACATCTCAGACATCTTGGACATCACGGACATCTCAGTTATCTCGGACATAACAGACATCTCAGACATCTCAGATATCTCGGACATAATAGACATCTTAGGCTTCTCGGACATAATAGACATCTCCGACATCTCGGACATAACAGACATCTCAGACATCTCATTCATCTTAGACAACTTGGACATCACTGACATGTCAGACATCTCAGACATTTCGGACATCTCAGACATCTAGGTCATCTAAGACATCTCGGACGTAACAAACATCTCAGACATCTTAGACATAACAGACATTTCAGACATCTCAGATATCTAAGACATATTGGTCATCTCAGACATCTCGGACATCTCGGACATAACAGACATCTCAGACATCTCAGACATCTCAGACATCTCAGGACATCTCAGACATCTAAGACATCTCGGACATAACAGACATCTTAGATATCTCTGATATCTCGGACATAATAGACATCTCAGACATCTCGGACATAACACACATCTCAGACATCTCATTCATCTCAGACATCTTGGACATCACCGACATCTCAGACATCTCGGACATCTCAGACATCTCAGACATCTCGGACATCTCAGACATCTCGGACATCTTGGACATCACGGACATCTCAGACATCTCGGACATAACAGACATCTCAGACATCTCAGACATCTCAGACATATCGAACATCTCAGTCATCTCGGACATAACAGACATCTCAGACATCTCGAACATAACAGACATCTCAGAAATCTCAGACATCTCGGACATCTCAAAAATCTCAGACATCTCAAAGATCTCAGACATCTCAGACATCTCGGACATAACAAACATCTCAGACATCTTGACATCACGGAAATCTCAGACATCTCGGACATAACAGATATCTCAGACATCTCAGACATCTCGGACATCTCGGACATCTCAGACATATCGGACATAAAAGACATCTCAGTCATCACGGACATCTCTTACGTCTCAGACATAACAGACATCTTAGACATCTCGGACATCTCATACATCTCAGACATCTCGGACATATCGGAAATCTCAGACATCTCAGACATCTCAGACATAACAGACATTTGAGACATCTCAGACATCTAAGACATATCGGTCATCTCAGACATCTAGGACATCCCAGACATAACAAACATCTCAGAAATCCAAGACATAACAGACATCTCAGACATCTCAGACATCTCAGACATAACAGACATCTCAGACATCTCTGATATCTCGGACATAACAAACATCTTAGACATCTCGGACTAAACAGACATCTCGGACATCTCGGACATAACAGATATCTCAGACATCTCAGACATCTCAGACATCTCAGACATCTCGGACATAACAGACATCTCGGACATCTCAGACATCTCGAACATAAAAGACATCTCAGACATCTCGGATATCTCTGACATCTCAGACATAACAGACATCTTTGACATCTCAGACATCTCGGACATCTCAGAAATCTCAGACATCTCAGACATCTCAGACATAACAGACATTTCAGACGTCTCAGACATCTAAGACATATCGGTCATCTCAGTTATCTTGGACATCTCGAACATAACAGACATCTCAGACATCTCAGACATCTCAGACATCTCAGACATCTCGGACATAACAGACATCTTAGACATCTTGGACATCACGGACATCTCAGAAATCTCAGACATCTTGGACATCACGGACTTCTCAGAAATCTCAGACATCTCGAACATCTAAGACATCTCCGGACATCTCAGACATCTCGGACATAACAGACATCTCGTAGAAATCCCAGACATAACAGACATCTCAGACGTCTCGGACATCTCAGACATCTCGGACATATCAGATATCTCAGACATCTCAGACATCTCAGACATCTCAAACATCTCAGACATCTCAGACATAACAGACTTCTCAGACATCTCAGACATCTCAGACATCTAGGACATCACGGACATAACAGACATCTCAGACATCTCAGACATCTTGGACATCTCAGACATCTCAGACATCTCGGACATAACAGACATCTCAGACATCTTAGATATCTCGGACATAACAGACATCTCAGACATCTCGGACATCTCAGACATCTCGGACATCTCAGACATCTCGGACATAACAGACATCTTAGACATCTCATTCATCTCAGACATCTTGGACATCACGGACATCTCAGACATCTTAGACATCTGGGACATCTCAGAAATCTCAGACATCTTGGATATCTCAGACATCTCCGGACATCTCAGACATCTCGGACATAAGAGACATCTCGGACATCTCGGACATAACAGACATCTCAGACATCTCGGACATAACAGATATCTCAGACATCTCAAACATCTCTGACATCTCAGACATCTCGGACATAACAGACATCTCGGACATCTCAGACACCTCGGACATAAAAGACATCTCAGACATCTCAGATATCTTTGACATGTCGGACATAACAGACATCTCAGACATCTCTGACATCTCAGACATCTCGGACATATCAGAAATCTCAGACATCTCAGACATCTCGGACATATCAGAAATCTCAGACATCTCAGACATCCTTGACATCACGGACATCTCAGACATCTCAGACATCTCGGACATCTCAAAAATCTCAGACATCTTGGACATCTCAGACATCTCCGGACATCACAGACATCTCTAACATAACAGACATCTCGAACATCTCGGACATAACAGACATCTCAGACATCTCGGACATTACAGATATTTCAGACATCTCAGTTATCTCGGACATAACAGACATCTCAGACATCTCATTCATCTCAGACATCTTGGACATCACGGACATCTCAGACATCTCAGACATTTCGGACATCTCAGACATCTCAGACATCTCAGACATCTCAGACATCTCGGACATAACAGACATCTCAGACGTCTCAGACATCTCTGACATTTCAGACATCTCGGACCTATCAGAAATCTCAGAAATCTCAGACATAACAGACATTTCAGACATCTCAGACATCTAAGACATATCGGTCATCTCAGACATCTCGGACATCTCGGACATAACAGACATCTCAAACATCTCAGATATCTCGGACATCTCAAACATCTCCGGACATCTTAGACATCTCGGATAGAACAGACACCTCAGACATCTCAGACATCTCAGACATCTAGGACATCACGGACATAACAGACATCTCAGACATCTCAGACATCTTGGACATCAGGGACATCTAAGACATCTCGGACAGAACAGACATCTCAGACATCTCAGACATCTCGGGCATCTCAGTCATCTCGGTAATCTAAGACATCTCAGACATCTCTGACATAACAGACATCTTTCATTTCGGACATAACAGACATCTCAGACATCTCAGACATCTCGGACATAATAGGCATCTCAGACATCTCAGATATCTAGGACATCACGGACATCTTAGACATCTCGGACATAACAGACATCTCAGACATCTCAGACATCTCGGACATCTCAGACATCTAGGACATCTCTGACATCTCAGACATCTCGGGCATCTCAGTCATTCTGGACATCTCAGTCATCTCGGACATAACAGATATCTCAGACATCTCGGACATCACGGACATAACAGACATCTCAGACATCTCGGACATCTCAGACATCTTGGACATCATGGACATCTCAGACATCTCAGACATCTCAGACATCTCGGACATCTCAGTCATCTCGGACATAACAGAGATCTCAGACATCTCGGACATCACGGACATAACAGACATCTCAGACATCTTGGACATCACGGACATCTCAGTTATCTCGGACATAACAGACATCTCAGACATCTCAGATATCTCGGACATAATAGACATCTTAGGCTTCTCGGACATAATAGACATCTCAGACATCTCGGACATAACAGACATCTCAGACATCTCATTCATCTTAGACATCTTGGACATCACTGACATGTCAGACATCTCAGACATTTCGGACATCTCAGACATCTCGGACATCTCGGACATAAGAGACATCTCGGACATCTCAGACATATCGGACATAAAAGACATCTCAGACATCTCGGATATCTCTTACATCTCAGACAGAACATCTCGACATCTTAGACATCTCGGACATCTCTGACATCTCACATCTCGACATCTCGAACATCTCAGACATCTCAGACATCTCAGACATCTCAGACATCTCAGACATCTCAGACATAACAGACATTTCAGACATCTCAGACATCTAAGACATCTCGGTCATCTCAGACATCTCGGACATCCCAGACATAACAGACATCTCAGACATCCCAGACATAACAGACATCTCAGACATCTCGGACATCTCAGACATCTACGGACATCTCAGACATCTCAGACATCTCGGACATAACAGACATCTTAGACATCTCTGATATCTCGGACATAACAGACATCTCAGACATCTCAGACATCTCGGACATAATAGGCATCTCAGACATCTCAGATATCTAGGACATCACGGACATCTTAGACATCTCGGACATAACAGACATCTCAGACATCTCAGACATCTCGGACATCTCAGACATCTAGGACATCTCTGACATCTCAGACATCTCGGGCATCTCAGTCATTCTGGACATCTCAGTCATCTCGGACATAACAGATATCTCAGACATCTCGACATCACGGACATAGACAGACATCTCAGACATCTCGGACATCTCAGACATCTTGGACATCTCATGGACATCTCAGACATCTCAGACATCTCAGACATCTCGGACATCTCGGACATCTCAGTCATCTCGGACATAACAGAGATCTCAGACATCTCGGACATCACGGACATAACAGACATCTCAGACATCTTGGACATCACGGACATCTCAGTTATCTCGGACATAACAGACATCTCAGACATCTCAGATATCTCGGACATAATAGACATCTTAGGCTTCTCGGACATAATAGACATCTCAGACATCTCGGACATAACAGACATCTCAGACATCTCATTCATCTTAGACATCTTGGACATCACTGACATGTCAGACATCTCAGACATTTCGGACATCTCAGACATCTCGGACATCTCGGACATAAGAGACATCTCGGACATCTCAGACATATCGGACATAAAAGACATCTCAGACATCTCGGATATCTCTTACATCTCAGACATAACTGACATCTTAGACATCTCGGACATCTCTGACATCTCAGACATCTCGAACATCTCAGAAATCTCAGACATCTCAGACATCTCAGACATCTCAGACATAACAGACATTTCAGACATCTCAGACATCTAAGACATCTCGGTCATCTCAGACATCTCGGACATCCCAGACATAACAGACATCTCAGACATCCCAGACATAACAGACATCTCAGACATCTCGGACATCTCAGACATCTACGGACATCTCAGACATCTCAGACATCTCGGACATAACAGACATCTTAGACATCTCTGATATCTCGGACATAACAGACATCTTAGACATCTCGGACATAATAGACATGTCATACATCTCGGACATAACAAACATCTCAGACATCTCGGACATAAAAGGCATCTCAAACATCTCAGACATCTAGGACATCACGAAAATCTCAGACATCTCGGACATAACAGACATCTCAGACATCTCTGATATCTCGGACATAACAGACATCTCAGACATCTCTGATATCTCGGACATAACAGATATCTTAGACATCTCGGACATAATAGACATGTCATACATCTCGGACATAACAGACATCTCAGACATCTCAGACATCTTGGACATCACGGACATCTCAGACATCTCGGACATAATAGACATCTCAGACATCTCAGACATCTCGGACATCTCAGTCATCTCGGTAATCTAAGACATCTCAGACATCTCAGACATAACAGACATCTCAGACATCTCGGACATAACAGACATCTGAGACATCTCAGACATCTGAGACATCTCAGACATCTCAGACATCTCGGACATAAAAGGCATCTCAGACATCTCAGATATCTAGGACATCACGGACATCTTAGACATGTCGGACATAACAGACATCTCAGACATCTCGAACATCTCAGACATCTCAGACATCTAGGACATCTCTGACATCTCGGACATAACGGACATCTCGGACATCTCTGACATCTCGGACATCTCGGACATCTAGACATCTCGGACATAACAGACATCTTAGACATCTCAGACATCTAGGACATCACGGACATCTTAGACATCTCGGACATAACAGACATCTCAGAATTCTGAGACATCTCAGACATCACGGACATCTCAGACATCTCAGACATCCTTGTCATCAGAGACATCTAAGACATCTAAGACATCTCAGACATCACGAACATCTCAGACATCTCGGACATATCAGAAATCTCGGACATAAGAGACATCTCAGACATCTCATTCATCTCAGACATCTTGGACATCACGAACATCTCAGACATCTCAGACATCTCAGACATCTCAGACATTTAAGAAATCTCAGACATCTAAGAAATCTCAGACATCTAAGACATCTCGAACATAACAGACATCTCAGACATCTCAGACATCTTGGACATCACGAAAATCTCAGTTATCTCGGACATACCAGACATCTCGAATATCTCAGATATCTCGGACATAATAGACATCTTAGGCATCTCGGACATAATAGATATCTCAGACATCTCGGACATAACAGACATCTCAGACATCTCATTCATCTCAGACATCTTTGACATCACGGACATCTCAGACATCTCAGACATTTCGGACATCTCAGACATCTAGGTCATCTCAAACATCTAGGTCATCTCAGACATCTCAGACGTAACAAACATCTCAGACATCTCAGACATCTCAGACATCTCGGACATAACAGACATCTCAGACATCTTAGACATCTCAGACATCTCAGACATCTCGGACATCTCAGACATCTAGGTCATCTCAGACATCTCAGACATCTCGGACGTAACAAACATCTCAGACATCTCAGACATAACAGACATTTCAGACATCTCAGAAATCTAAGACATATTGGTCATCTCAGACATCTCGGACATCTCGGACATAACAGACATCTCAGACATCTCAGATATCTCGGACATCTCAGACATCTACGGACATCTCAGACATCTCGGACATAACAGACATCTCAGACATCTTAGATATCTCGGACATAACAGACATCTTAGATATCTCGGACATAATAGACATCTCAGACATCTCGGACATAAGAGACATCTTAGACATCTCGGACATAAGAGACATCTCAGACATCTCGGACATCTCGGACATAACAGACATCTCAGACATGTCAGATATCTCGGACATCTTAGACATCTACGGACATCTCAGACATCTCAGACATCTCGGACATAACAGACATCTCAGACATCTCAGATATCTCGGACATAACAGACATCTTAGACATCTCGGACATAATAGACATCTCAGACATCTCAGACATAAAAGACATCTCAGACATCCCAGACATAACAGACATCCCAGACATAACAGACATCTCAGACATCCCAGACATAACATTCATCTAAGACATCTCGGACATCTCAGACATCTGAGACATCTGGGATATCTGGGACATCTTAGACATCTCAGACATCTCGGACATCTCAGACATCTAGGTCATCTCAGACATCTCAGACATCTCGGACGTAACAAACATCTCAGACATCTCAGACATAACAGACATTTCAGACATCTCAGACATCTAAGACATATCGGTCATCTCAGACATCTCGGACATAATAGACATCTCAGATATCTCGAACATCTTAGACATCTACGGACATCTCAGACATCTCAGACATCTCGTACATAACAGACATCTCAGACATCTCAGATATCTCGGACATAACAGACATCTTAGACATCTCGGATATAACAGACATCTCAGACATCTCAGATATCTCGGACATCTTAGACATCTACGGACATCTCAGACATCTCAAACATCTCGGACATAACAGACATCTCAGACATCTCAGATATCTCGGACATAACAGACATCTTAGACATCTCGGACATAATAGACATCTCAGACATCTCAGACATAAAATACATCTCAGAGATCCCAGACATAATAGACATCTCAAACATCCCAGACATAACAGACATCTAAGACATCTCGGACATCACACACATCTGAAACATCTGGGACATCTCAGACATCTCAGACATCTTAGACATCTTGGACATAACAGACATCTCAGACATCTCAGACATCTAATACATCTCAGACATCTCGGACATCTCAGACATCTCGGACATCTCAGACATCTAGGTCATCTCAGACATCTCAGACATCTCGGACGTAACAAACATCTCAGACATCTCAGACATAATAGACATTTCAGACATTTCAGACATCTAAGACATATCGGTCATCTCAGACATCTCGGACATAATAGACATCTCAGACATCTCAGATATCTCGGACATCTTAGACATCTACGGACATCTCAGACATCTCAGACATCTCGGACATAACAGACATCTCAGACATCTCAGATATCTCGGACATAACAGACATCTTAGACATCTCGGACATAATAGACATCTCAGACATCTCAGACATAACAGACATCACAGACATCCCAGACATAACAGACATCTCATACATCCCTGACATAACAGACATCTAAGAAATCTCGGACGTCTCAGAAATCTCGGACATCTCAGAAATCTCAGACATCTCAGACATCTCAGATATCTCAGACATAACAGACATTTCAGACATCTCAGACATCTAAGACATTGGTAATCTCAGACATCTCGGACATCCCAGACATGACAGACATCTCAGACATCCCAGACATAACAGACATCTCAGACATCTCGGACATCTCAGACATCTACGGACATCTCAGACATCTCAGACATCTCGGACATAACAGACATCTCAGACATCTCTGATATCTCGACATAACAGATATCTTAGACATCTCAGACATAATAGACATGTCATACATCTCGGACATAACAGACATCTCAGACATCTCGGACATAAAAGGCATCTCAGACATCCCAGACATCTAGGACATCACGAAAATCTTAGACATCTCGGACATAACAGACATCTCAGACTTCTCAGACATCTTAGACATCACGGACATCTCAGACATCTCGGACATCTCGGACATCTCATACATCTCAGACATCTCAGACATCTAAAACATCTCAGACATCTCAGACATCTCAGACATCTCAGACATCTCAGACATGTCGGACATCTAGGACATCATGGACATAACAGACATCTCAGACATCTCAGACATCTTGGACATCACGGACATCTCAGACATCTCGGACATAACAGACATCTCAGACATCTCAGACATAATAGACATCTCAAACATCTCAGACATCTTGGACATAACGGACATCTCAGACATCTCAGACATCTCGGATATCTCTTACATCTCAGACATAACAGACATCTTAGACATCTTGGACATCTCTGACATCTCAGACATCTCGGACATCTCAGAAATCTCAGACATCTCAGACATCTCAGACATCTCAGACATAACAGACATCTTAGACATCTCAGACATAACAGACATATCGGTCATCTCAGACATCTCGGACATCCCAGACATAACAGACAGCTCAGACATCCCAGACATAACAGACATCTCAGACATCTCGGACATCTCAGACATCTACGGACATCTCAGACATCTCAGACATCTCGGACATAACAGACATCTCAAACATCTCTTATATCTCGGACATAACAGACATCTTAGACATCTCGGACATAATAGACATGTCATACATCTTGGACATAACAGACATCTCAGACATCTCGGACATAAAAGGCATCTCAAACATCTCAGACATCTAGGACATCACGAAAATCTCAGACATCTCAGACATAACAGACATCTCAGACATCTCTGATATCTCGAACATAACAGATATCTTAGATATCTCGGACATATTAGACATGTCATACATCTCGGACATAACAGACATCTCAGACATCTCGGACATAACAGACATCTCAGACTTCTCAGACATCTTAGACATCACGGACAACTAGAACATCTCGGACATCTCGGACATCTCAGACATCTAGACATCTAAGACATCTCAGACATCTCAGACATCTCAGACATCTCAGACATCTCAGACATCTCAAACATGTCGGACATCTAGGACATCACGGACATAACAGACATCTCAGACATCTCAGAGATCTTGGACATCACGGACATCTCAGACATCTCGGACATAACAGACATCTCAGACATCTCAGACATCTCAGACATAATAGACATCTCAGACATCTCCGACATCTCAGACATCTCAGACATCTCAGACATAATAGACATCTCAAACATCTCAGACATCTTGGACATAACGGACATCTCAGACATCTCAGACATCTCAGACATCTCAGACATATCAGACATCTCAGAAATCTCGGACATAACAAATATCTCAAACATCTCAGACATCTAGGACATAAGAGACATCTCGGACATCTCAGACATATTGGACATAAAAGACATCTCAGACATCTCGGATATCTCTTACATCTCAGACATAACTAACATCTTAGACATCTCGGACATCTCTGACATCTCAGACATCTCGGACATCTCAGAAATCTCAGACATCTCAGACATCTCAGACATCTCAGACATAACAGATATTTCAGACATCTCAGACATCTAAGACATATCAGTCATCTCAGACATCTCGGACATCCCAGACATAACAGACATCTCAGACATCCCAGACATAACAGACATCTTAGACATCTCGGACATCTCAGACATCTACGGACATCTCAGACATCTCAGACATCTCGGACATAACAGACATCTCAGACATCTCTGATATCTCGGACATAACAGACATCTTAGACATCTCGGACATAATAGACATGTCATACATCTCGGACATAACAGACATCTCAGACATCTCGGACATAAAAGGCATCTCAGACATCTCAGACATCTAGGACATCACGAAAATCTTAGACATCTCGGACATAACAGACATCTCAGACTTCTCTGATATCTCGAACATAACAGATATCTTAGACATCTCGGACATAATAGACATGTCTTACATCTCGGACATAACAGACATCTCAGACATCTCGGACATAAAAGGCATCTCAGACATCTCTGACATCTAGGACATCACGAAAATCTCAGACATCTCGGACATAACAGACATCTCAGACATCTCTGACATCTTAGACATCACGGACATCTCAGACATCTCGGACATCTCGGACATCTCATACATCTCAGACATCTCAGACATCTAAAACATCTCAGACATCTTAGACATCTCGGACATCTCAGACATGTCGGACATCTAGGACATCACGGACATAACAGACATCTAAGACATCACAGACATCTTGGACATCACGGACATCTCAAGACATCTCGGACATAACAGACATCTCAGACATCTCAGACATCTCAGACATCTAAGACATCTCAGACATCTCAGACATCTCAGACATCTCGGACATCTCAGACATCTCAGACATCTAAGACATCTCAGACATCTCAGACATCTCAGACATCTTAGACATCTCGGACATCTCAGACATGTCGGACATCTAGGACATCACGGACATAACAGACATCTCAGACATCACAGACATCTTGGACATCACGGACATCTCAAGACATCTCGGACATAACAGACATCTCAGACATCTCAGACATCTCGGACATAACAGACATCTCAGACATCTCAGACATCTCAAACATCTCAGACATAATAGACATCTCAAACATCTCAGACATCTTGGACATAACGGACATCTCAGACATCTCAGACATCTCAGACATCTCAGACATAACAGATATCTCAAACATCTCAGACATCTCGGACATAAGAGACATCTCGGACATCTCAGACATAACGGACATAAAAGACATCTCAGACATCTCGAGTATCTCTTACATCTCAGACATAACTGACATCTTAGACATCTCGAACATCTCTGACATCTCAGACATATCGGACATCTCAGAAATCTCAGACATCTCGGACATAAAAGGCATCTCAGACATCTCGGACATCTCGGACATAAAAGGCATCTCAGACATCTCAGACATCTAGGACATCACGAAAATCTCTAGACATCTCGGACATAACAGACATCTCAGACTTCTCAGACATCTTAGACATCACGGACATCTCAGACATCTCGGACATCTCGGACATCTCATACATCTCAGACATCTCAGACATCTAAAACATCTCAGACATCTCAGACATCTCAGACATCTCAGACATCTCAGACATGTCGGACATCTAGGACATCATGGACATAACAGACATCTCAGACATCTCAGACATCTTGGACATCACAGACATCTCAGACATCTCGGACATAACAGACATCTCAGACATCTCAGAAATAATAGACATCTCAAACATCTCAGACATCTTGGACATAACGGACATCTCAGACATCTCAGACATCTCGGATATCTCTTACATCTCAGACATAACAGACATCTTAGACATCTCGGACATCTCTGACATCTCAGACATCTCATACATCTCAGAAATCTCAGACATCTCAGACATCTCAGACATCTCAGACATAACAGACATTTTAGACATCTCAGACATCTAAGACATATCGGTCATCTCAGACATCTCGGACATCCCAGACATAACAGACAGCTCAGACATCCCAGACATAACAGACATCTCAGACATCTCGGACATCTCAGACATCTACGGACATCTCAGACATCTCAGACATCTCGGACATAACAGACATCTCAAACATCTCTTATATCTCGGACATAACAGACATCTTAGACATCTCGGACATAATAGACATGTCATACATCTTGGACATAACAGACATCTCAGACATCTCGGACATAAAAGGCATCTCAAACATCTCAGACATCTAGGACATCACGAAAATCTCAGACATCTCAGACATAACAGACATCACAGACATCTCTGATATCTCGAACATAACAGATATCTTAGATATCTCGGACATAATAGACATGTCATACATCTCGGAAATAACAGACATCTCAGACATCTCGGACATAACAGACATCTCAGACTTCTCAGACATCTTAGACATCACGGACATCTCAGACATCTCGGACATCTCGGACATCTCAGACATCTAGACATCTAAGACATCTCAGACATCTCAGACATCTCAGACATCTCAGACATCTCAGACATCTCAGACGTCTTGGACATAACAAACATCTCAGACATCTAAGACATGTTGGACATCACGGACATCTCAGACATCTCGGATAAAATAGACATCTAAGACATCTCGGACATCTCGGACATAACAGACATCTCAGACGTCTCAGACATCTCAGACATCTCAGACATCTTAGACATCACGAACATCTCAGACATCTCAGACATCTCGGACATAACAGACATCTCAGACTTCTCAGACATCTCAGACATCTCAAACATCGTGGACATCACGGACATCTCAGACATCTTAGACATCTCAGACATCTTGGACATCTCAGACATCTCGGACATCTCAGACATCTAAGACATGTTGGACATCACGGACATCTCAGACATCTCAGACATCTCAGACATCTTAGACATCTTAGACATCTCGGACATCTCAGACATCTCGGACATAACAGACATCTAAAACATCTCAGACATCTCAGACATCTCGGACATAACAGACATCTAAGACATCTCAGACATCTAAGACATGTTGGACATCACGGACCTCTCAGTCGTCTCGGTCATCTAAGACATCTTAGACGTCTCGGACATAACAGACATCTAAGACATCTCAGACATCTCGGACATAACAGACATCTAAGACATCTCAGACATCTCATTCATCTCAGACATCTCGGACATCTCAAACATCTAGGAAATCTCAGACATCTTAGACATCTCAGACATTTCGGACGTAACAGACATCTCAAACTTCTCAGACATCTCAGACATCTCGGACATAACAGACATCTTAGACATCTCAGACATTTAAGACATGTTGGACATCACGGACATCTCTAACATCTCGGACATAACCGACATCTCAGACATAACAGACATCTCAGACGTCTCAGACATCTCAGACATCTTGGACATCACGGACATCTCAGACATCTCAGACATCTCGGACATCTCAGACATCTCAGACATCTCAGACATCTCGGACATAACAGACATCTCAGTCAACTCGGTCATCTCAGACATCTCAGACATCTCGAACATAACAGACATCTCACAAATCTCGGACATAACAGACATCAAAGACATCTCACACATCTCACACATCTCACACATCTCACACATCTATGACATCTCGGACATCTCAAACATCTCGGACATCTCAAACATCTCGGATATAACAGACATCTCAGACATCTTGGACATCACGGACATCTCAGACATCTCGGACATAACAGACATCTCAGACATCCCAGATATCTCAGACATCTCAGACATCTCGGACGTCTCAGACATCTTGGACGTAACAGACATCTCAGACATCTCAGACATCTCAGACGTCTTGGACATAACAAACATCTCAGACATCTAAGACATGTTGGACATCACGGACATCAAAGACATCTCGGATAAAATAGACATCTAAGACATCTCGGAAATCTCGGACATAACAGACATCTCAGACGTCTCAGACATCTCAGACATCTCAGACATCTTGGACATCACGGACATCTCAGACATCTCAGACATCTCGGACAGAACAGACATCTCAGACATCTCAGACATCGTGGACATCACGGACATCTTAGACATCTCAGACATCTCAGACATCTCAGACATCTTGGACATCTCAGACATCTCGGACATCTCAGACATCTAAGACATGTTGGACATCACGGACATCTCAGACATCTCAGACATCTCAGACATCTCAGACATCTTAGACATCTCAGACATCTTTGTCATCTCTGACATCTAGGAAATCTTAGACATCTCAAACATCTCAGACATCTCAGACGTAACAGACATCTCACACATCTCAGACATTACAGACATCTCGGACATAACAGACATCTAAGACATCTCAGACATCTGAGACATCTCGGACATAACAGACATCAAAGACATCTCAGACATCTAAGACATGTTGGACATCACGAGCCTTTCAGTCTTCTCGGTCATCTAAGACATCTCAGACATCTCGGACATAACAGACATCTCAGACATCTCAGACATCTAAGTCATCTCAGACATCTCGGACATCTCAAACATCTAGGAAATCTCAGACATCTTAGACATCTCAGACATCTCGGACGTAACAGACATCTCAAACATCTCAGACATCTCAGACATCTCGGACATAACAGACATCTTAGACATCTCAGACATCTAAGACATGTTGGACATCACGGACATCTCTAACAACTCGGACATAACCGACATCTCGGACATAATAGACATCTCAGAGACGTCTCAAACATCTCAGACATCTTGGACATCACGGACATCTCAGACATCAAAGACATCTCGGACATCTCAGACATCTCAGACATCTCAGACATCTGGGACATAACAGACATCTCAGTCAACTCGGTCATCTCAGACATCTCAGACATCTCGAACATAACAGACATCTCGGACATAACAGACATCAAAGACATCTCACACATCTCACACATCTCAGACATCTCACACATCTATGACATCTCGGACATCTCAAACATCTCGGACATCACAAACATCTCGGATATAACAGACATCTCAGACATCTTGGACATCACGGACATATCAGACATCTCAGACATCTCAGACATCTCAGACATCACGGACATCTCAGACATCTCGGACATAACAGACATCTCAGACATCTCAGACATAACAAATATCTCAGACATCTCGGACATAACAGACATCTCATACATCTCAGACATCTCAAACCTCTTGGAAATCATGGACATCTCAGACATCCTGGACATAACAGACATCTCAAACATCTAAGACATCTCGGACATCTTTGACATCTTAGACATAACAGACTTCTAAGACATCTAAGAAATTTCAGACATCACGGACATCTCAGACATCTCGGACATAAAAGACATCTCTAACATCTCAGACATCTCAGACATCTCAGACATCTCAGACATCTTGGACATCACGAGCATCTCAGACATCTCAAACAGAAAAGACATCTCAGACATCTCGGACATCTCAGAGATCTCAGACATCTCAGACATCACGGACATCTTAGATATCTCGAACATAACAGACATCTCAGACATCTTAGACATCTCAGACATCTTGGACATCACGGACATCTCATATATCTCGGACATAACAGATATCTCAAACATCTCAGAAATCTCGGACATAACAGACATCTCAGACATCTTAGACATCTCAGACGTCTCAGACATAACAGACATCTCGGACATCTCGGACATCACAAACATCTCAGTCATCTCGGTCATCTCCGACATCTCAGACATCTCGAACATAAGAAACATCTCAGACATCTCGGACACATAACAGACATCAAAGACATCTCAGACATCTCAGACATCTCAGACATCTTGGACATCACGGACATCTCAGACATCTAAGACATCATAGACGTCTCGGACATATCAGACATCTCGGACATATCAGACATCTCAGACATCTCAGACATCTAGGACATCATGGACATCTTGGACATAACAGACGTCTCAGACATCTCAGACATCTAGGACATCACGGACATCATAGACATCTCAGACATCTTGGACATCACGAACATCTCACACATCTCGGACATAACAGACATCTCAGACATCTCAGACATCTCAGAAATCTCAGACATAACAGACATCTCAGACATCCCAGACATCTCAGACATCTCAGTCATC
>CM031883.1:2403662-2422500 GCA_018691285.1 Cucurbita argyrosperma subsp. sororia
CAGACATCTCAGACATCTCAGACATAACAGACATCTTAGACATCTCAGACATCTCAAACATCGCAGACATCTCAGACATATCGAACATCTCAGACATCTCACGCATCTCAAACATCACAGACATCTCAGACATCTCAGACATCTCACACATCTCAGACATCTCAGACATAAACAACATCTCAGACATCTCAGACATCTCAGACATCTCAGACATCTCAGACATCTCAGACATCTCAGACATCTCAGACATCTCAGACATCTCAGACATCTCAGACATCTCAGACATCTCAGACATCTCAGACATCTCAGACATCTCAGACATCTCAGACATCTCAGACATCTCAGACATCTCAGACATCTCAGACATCTCAGACATCTCAGACATCTCAGACATCTCAGACATCTCAGACATCTCAGACATCTCAGACATCTCAGACATCTCAGACATCTCAGACATCTCAGACATCTCAGACATCTCAGACATCTCAGACATCTCAGACATCTCAGACATCTCAGACATCTCAGACATCTCAGACATCTCAGACATCTCAGACATCTCAGACATCTCAGACATCTCAGACATCTCAGACATCTCAGACATCTCAGACATCTCAGACATCTCAGACATCTAGACATCTCAGATCAGACATCTCAGACATCATCTCAGACATCTCAGACATCTCAGACATCTCAGACATCTCAGACTCTCAGACATCTCAGACATCTCAGACATCTCAGACATCTCAGACATCTCAGACATCTCAGACATCTCAGACATCTCAGACATCTCAGACATCATCAGACATCTCAGACATCTCAGACATCTCAGACATCTCAGACATCTCAGACATCTCAGACATCTCAGATCTCAGACATCTCAGACATCTCAGACATCTCAGACATCATCTCAGACATCTCAGACATCTCAGACATCTCAGACATCTCAGACATCTCAGACATCTCAGACATCATCAGACATCTCAGACATCTCAGACATCTCAGACATCTCAGACATCTCAGACATCTCAGACATCTCAGACATCTCAGACATCAGACATCTCAGACATCTCAGACATCTCAGACATCTCAGACATCTCAGACATCTCAGACATCTCTCAGACATCTCAGACATCTCAGACATCTCAGACATCTCAGACATCTCAGACATCTCAGACATCTCAGACATCTCAGACATCATCAGACATCTCAGACATCTCGAATCTCAGACATCTCAGACATCTCAGACATCTCAGACATCTCAGACATCTCAGACATCAGACATCTCAGACATCTCAGACATCTCAGACATCTCACATCTCAGACATCTCAGACATCTCAGACATCTCAGACATCTCAGACATCTCAGACATCTCAGACATCTCAGACATCTCAGACATCTCAGACATCTCAGACATCTCTCTCAGACATCAGACATCTCAGATCTCAGACATCTCAGACATCTCAGACATCTCAGACATCTCAGACATCTCAGACATCTCAGACATCTCAGACATCTCAGACATCTCAGACATCTCAGACATCTCAGACATCTCAGACATCTCAGACATCTCAGACATCAGACATCTCAGACATCTCAGACATCTCAGACATCTCAGACATCTCAGACATCTCAGACATCTCAGACATCATCTCAGACATCTCAGACATCTCAGACATCTCAGACATCTCAGACATCTCAGACATCTCAGACATCTCAGACATCTCAGACATCTCAGACATCTCAGACATCTCAGACATCTCAGACATCAGACATCTCAGACATCTCAGACATCTCAGACATCTCAGACATCTCAGACATCTCAGACATCTCAGACATCTCAGACATCTCAGACATCTCAGACATCTCAGACATCTCAGACATCTCAGACATCTCAGACATCTCAGACATCTCAGACATCTCAGACATCTCAGACATCTCAGACATCTCAGACATCTCAGACATCTCAGACATCTCAGACATCTCAGACATCTCAGACATCTCAGACATCTCAGACATCTCAGACATCTCAGACATCTCAGACATCTCAGACATCTCAGACATCTCAGACATCTCAGACATCTCAGACATCTCAGACATCTCAGACATCTCAGACATCTCAGACATCTCAGACATCTCAGACATCTCAGACATCTCAGACATCTCAGACATCTCAGACATCTCAGACATCTCAGACATCTCAGACATCTCAGACATCAGACAGACATCTCAGACATCTCAGACATCTCAGACATCTCAGACATCAGACATCTCAGACATCTCAGACATCATCTCAGACATCTCTCAGACATCTCAGACAGACATCTCAGACATCTCAGACATCTCAGACATCATCAGACATCTCAGACATCTCAGACATCTCAGACATCTCAGACATCTCAGACATCTCAGACATCTCAGACATCTCAGACATCTCAGACATCTCAGACATCTCAGACATCTCAGACATCTCAGACATCTCAGACATCTCAGACATCTCAGACATCTCAGACATCATCTCAGACATTTCAGACATCTCAGACATCTCAGACATCTCAGACATCTCAGACATCTCAGACATCTCAGACATCTCAGACATCTCAGACATCTCAGACATCTCAAACCTCTCAGACATCTCTGACCTCTCAGACATAAAAAGTCATCTCAGACATCTCAGACATCTCAGACATCTCAGACATCTCAAACATCTCAGACATCTCAGACATCTCAGACATCTCAGACATATCAGACATCTCAGACATCTCAGACATCTCAGACATCTCAGACATCAGAGACATCTCAGACATCTCAGACATCTCAGACATCTCAGACATCTCGGACATCTCAGACATCTCAGACATCTCAGACATCTCAGACATGTCAGACATCTCAGACATCTCAGACATCTCAGACATCTCAGACATCTCAGACATCTCAGACATCTCAGACATCTCAGACATCTCAGACATCTCAGACATCTCAGACATCTCAGACATCTCAGACATCTCAGACATCTCAGACATCTCAGACATCTCAGACATCTCAGACATCTCAGACATCTCAGACATCTCAGACATCTCAGACATCTCAGACATCTCAGACATCTCAGACATCTCAGACATCTCAGACATCTCAGACATCTCAGACATCTCAGACATCTCAGACATCTCAGACATCTCTCAGACATCTCAGACATCTCAGACATCTCAGACATCTCAGACATCTTCAGACATCTCAGACATCTCAGACATCTCAGACATCACAGACATCTCAGACATCTCAGACAACTCAGACATTTCAGACAACTCAGACATCTCAGACATCTCAGACATCTCAGACATCTCAGACATCTCAGACATCTCAGACATCTCAGACATAACAGACATCTCAGACATCTCAGACATCTCAGACATCGCAGACATCTCAGACATATCAAACATCTCAGACATCTCACACATCTCAGACATCTCAGACATCTCAGACATCTCAGACATCTCAGACATCTCAGACATCTCAGATCACAGACATCTCAGACATCTCAGACATCTCAGACATCTCAGACATCTCAGACATCTCAGACATCTCAGACATCTCACATCTCAGACATCTCAGACATCTCAGACATCTCAGACATCTCAGACAGACATCTCAGACATCTCAGACATCTCAGACATCAGACATCTCAGACATCTCAGACATCTCAGACATCTCAGACATCTCAGACATCTCAGACATCTCAGATCTCAGACATCTCAGACATCTCAGACATCTCAGACTCTCAGACATCTCAGACATCTCAGACATCTAAGACATCTCAGACATCTCAGACATCTCAGACATCTCAGACATCTCAGACATCTCAGACATCTCAGACATCTCAGACATCTCAGACATCTCAGACATCTCAGACATCTCAGACTCAGACACAGACATCTCAGACATCTCAGACATCTCAGACATCATCTCAGACATCTCAGACATCTCAGACATCAGACATCTCAGACATCTCAGACATCTCAGACATCTCAGACATCTCAGACATCTCAGACATCTCAGACATCTCAGACATCTCAGACATCTCAGACATCTCAGACATCTCAGACATCTCAGACATCTCAGACATCTCAGACATCTCAGACATCTCAGACATCTCAGACATCAGACATCTCAGACATCTCAGACATCTCAGACATCTCAGACATCTCAGACATCTCAGACATCTCAGACATCTCAGACATCTCAGACATCTCAGACATCTCAGACATCTCAGACATCTCAGACATCTCAGACATCTCAGACATCTCAGACATCTCAGACATCTCAGACATCTCAGACATCTCAGACATCTCAGACATCTCAGACATCTCAGACATCTCAGACATCTCAGACATCTCAGACATCTCAGCCATCTCAGACCTCTCAAACATCTCATACCTCTCAGACATCTCATACCTCTCAGACATCTCATACCTCTCAGACATCTCAAACATATCTGACATCTTAGACCTCTTAGAAATCTTAGACATCTTAGACCTCTTAGACCTCTCAGACATCTCAGACATCTCAGATATCAAAGACATCTCAGACATTTAAGACATCTCAGACATCTCAAACATATAAGATATCTCAGACATCAAAGACATTTTAGACCTCTCTGACATCTCAGACATCACAGACCTCTCAGACATCTCAGACATCATCTCAGACATCTCAGACAGACTCAGACATCTCAGACATCTCAGACATCTCAGACATCTCAGACATCTCAGACATCTCAGACATCTCAGACATCTCAGACATCTCAGACATCTCAGACATCTCAGACATCTCAGACATCTCAGACATCTCAGACATCTCAGACATCTCAGACATCTCAGACATCTCAGACATCTCAGACATCTCAGACATCTCAGACATCTCAGACATCTCAGACATCTCAGACATCTCAGACATCTCAGACATCTCAGACATCTCAGACATCATCAGACATCTCAGACATCTCAGACATCTCATCTCATCTCAGACATCTCAGACATCTCAGACATCTCAGACATCTCAGACATCTCAGACATCTCAGACATCTCAGACATCTCAGACATCTCAGACATCTCAGACATCTCAGACATCAGACATCAGACATCTCAGACATCTCAGACATCTCAGACATCTCAGACATCTCAGACATCTCAGACATCTCAGACATCTCAGACATCTCAGACATCTCAGACATCTCAGACATCTCAGACATCTCAGACATCTCAGACATCTCAGACATCTCAGACTCAGACATCAGACATCTCAGACATCTCAGACATCATCTCAGACATCTCAGACATCTCAGACATCTCAGACATCTCAGACATCTCAGACATCTCAGACATCTCAGACATCTCAGACATCTCAGACATCTCAGACATCTCAGACATCTCAGACATCTCAGACATCTCAGACATCTCAGACATCTCAGACATCTCAGACATCTCAGACATCTCAGACATCTCAGACATCTCAGACATCTCAGACATCTCAGACTCAGACATCTCAGATCATCATCTCAGACATCATCTCAGACATCTCAGACATCTCAACATCTCTCAGACATCTCAGACACATCTCAGACATCTCAGACATCAGACATCTCAGACATCTCAGACATCTCAGACAGACTCAGACATCTCAGACATCTCAGACATCTCAGACATCTCAGACATCTCAGACATCTCAGACATCTCAGACATCTCAGACATCTCAGACATCTCAGACATCTCAGACATCTCAGACATCTCAGACATCTCAGACATCTCAGACATCTCAGACATCTCAGACATCTCAGACATCTCAGACATCTCAGACATCTCGGACATCCCATACATAACAGACATCTGAGACATCTGAGACATAACAGACATCTGAGACATCTCGGACATCTAGGACATCTGAGACATCTGAGACATTTCAAACATCTCAGACATTTAAAACATCTCAGACATAACAGACATAACAGTCATCTCCGACATCTCACACATCTCAGACATCACGGACATCTCAGACATCTCGGACATAACAGACATCTCAGAATCTCAATCATCAAAGACATCTCAGGCATCTCGGACATCTCAGACATTTAGGACATCTCAGACATCTCAGATATCTCAGACACCTCGGACAGCTCAGACATCTCGGACATCTCAGACATCTCAGACATCTCAGACATCTCAGACATCTCAGACATCTCAGACATCTCAGACATCTCAGACATCTAAAACATCTCAGACATCTCATCTCAGACATCTCAGACATCTCAGACATCTCAGACAGACATCTCAGACATCTCAGACATCTCAGACATCTCAGACATCTCAGACATCTCAGACATCTCAGACATCTCAGACATCTCAGACATCTCAGACATCTCAGACATCAGACATCTCAGACATCTCAGACATCTCAGACATCTCAGACATCTCAGACATCTCAGACATCTCAGACATCTCAGACATCTCAGACATCTCAGACATCTCAGACATCTCAGACATCTCAGACATCTCAGACATCTCAGACATCTCAGACATCTCAGACATCTCAGACAGACATCTCAGACATCTCAGACATCTCAGACATCTCAGACATCTCAGACATCTCAGACATCTCAGACAGATCTCAGACATCTCACATCACATCAGACATCTCAGACATCTCAGACATCTCAGACATCTCAGACATCATCAGACATCTCAGACATCTCAGACATCAGACATCAGACATCTCAGACATCTCAGACATCTCAGACATCTCAGACATCTCAGACATCTCAGACATCTCAGACATCTCAGACATCTCAGACATCTCAGACATCTCAGACATCTCAGACATCTCAGACATCTCAGACATCTCAGACATCTCAGACATCTCAGACATCTCAGACATCTCAGACATCTCAGACATCTCAGACATCTCAGACATCTCAGACATCTCAGACATCTCAGACATCTCAGACATCTCAGACATCTCAGACATCTCAGACATCTCAGACATCTCAGACATCTCAGACATCTCAGACATCTCAGACATCTCAGACATCTCAGACATATCGAAACTCTCAGACATCTCAGGCATCTCAGACATCTCAGACATCTCAGACATCTCAGACATCTCAGACATCTCAGACATCTCAGACATCTCAGACATCTCAGACATCTCAGACATCTCAGACATCTCAGACATCTCAGACATCTCAGACATCTCAGACATCTCAGACATCTCAGACATCTCAGACATCTCAGACATCTCAGACATCTCAAACATATCTCAGACATCTCAGACATCTCAGACATCTCAGACATTTCAGACATCTCAGACATCTCAGACAACTCAGACATATCGAACATCTCAGACATCTCAGACATCACAGACATCACAGACATCTCAGACATCTCAGACATCATCAGACATCTCAGACATCTCAGACATCTCAGACATCTCAGACATCTCAGACATCTCAGACATCTCAGACATCTCAGACATCTCAGACATCTCAGACATCTCAGACATCTCAGACATCTCAGACATCTCAGACATCTCAGACATCTCAGACATCTCAGACATCATCTCAGACATCTCAGACATCTCAGACATCTCAGACATCTCAGACATCTCAGACATCTCAGACATCTCAGACATCTCAGACATCTCAGACATCTCAGACATCAGACATCTCAGACATCTCAGACATCTCAGACAGACTCAGACATCTCAGACATCTCAGACATCTCAGACATCTCAGACATCTCAGACATCTCAGACATCTCAGACATCTCAGACATCTCAGACATCTCAGACATCTCAGACATCTCAGACATCTCAGACATCTCAGACATCAGACATCTCAGACATCTCAGACATCTCATCTCAGACATCAGACATCTCAGACATCTCAGACATCTCAGACATCTCAGACATCTCAGACATCTCAGACATCTCAGACATCTCAGACATCTCAGACATCTCAGACATCTCAGACATCAGACATCTCAGACATCTCAGACATCTCAGACATCTCAGACATCTCATCTCAGACATCTCAGACAGACATCTCAGACATCTCAGACAGACATCTCAGACATCTCAGACATCTCAGACATCTCAGACATCTCAGACATCTCAGACATCTCAGACATCTCAGACATCTCAGACATCTCAGACATCTCAGACATCTCAGACATCTCAGACATCTCAGACATCTCAGACATCTCTCAGACATCTCAGACATCATCAGACATCAGACATCTCAGACATAGACATCTCAGACATCTCAGACATCTCAGACATCTCAGACATCTCAGACATCTCAGACATCTCAGACATCTCACATCATCTCAGACATCTCAGACATCTCAGACATCTCAGACATCTCAGACATCTCAGACATCTCAGACATCTCAGACATCATCAGACATCTCAGACATCTCAGACATCTCAGACATCTCAGACATCTCAGACATCTCAGACATCTCAGACATCTCAGACATCTCAGACATCTCAGACATCTCAGACATCTCAGACATCTCAGACATCTCAGACATCTCAGACATCATCAGACATCTCAGACATCTCAGACATCTCAGACATCTCAGACATCTCACATCTCAGACATCTCACAGACATCAGACATCTCAGACATCTCAGACATCTCAGACATCATCTCAGACATCTCAGACATCTCAGACATCTCAGACATCTCAGACATCTCAGACATCTCAGACATCTCACATCTCAGACATCTCAGACATCTCAGACATCTCAGACAGACATCTCAGACATCTCAGACATCTCAGACATCTCAGACATATGACATCAGACATCTCAGACATCTCAGACATCTCAGACATCTCAGACATCTCAGACATCTCAGACATCTCAGACATCTCAGACATCTCAGACATCTCAGACATCTCAGACATCTCAGACATCTCAGACATCTCAGACATCTCAGACATCTCAGACATCTCAGACATCTCAGACATCTCAGACATCTCAGACATCTCAGACATCTCAGACATCAGACATCTCAGACATCTCAGACATCTCAGACATCAGACATCTCAGACATCTCAGACTCAGACATCTCAGACATCTCAGACATCTCAGACATCTCAGACATCTCAGACATCTCAGACATCTCAGACATCTCAGACATCTCAGACATCTCAGACATCTCAGACATCTCAGACATCTCAGACATCTCAGACATCTCAGACATCTCAGACATCTCAGACATCAGACATCAGACATCTTAGACATCTCAGACATATCGGACATCTCAGACATCTCAGACATCTCAGACATCTCAGACATCTCAGACATCAGACATCTCAGACATCTCACATCTCAGACATCTCAGCTCTCAGATCTCAGACATCTCAGACATCTCAGACATCTCAGACATCTCAGACATCTCAGACATCTCAGACATCTCAGACATCTCAGACATCATCAGACATCTCAGACATCTCAGACATCTCAGACATCTCAGACATCTCAGACATCTCAGACATCTCAGACATCTCAGACATTTCAGACATCTCAGACATCTCAGACAGCTCAGACATAACAGACATCTCAGACAGCTCAGACATCTCAGACATCTCAGACTTCTCAGACATCTTAGACATCTTAGACATCTCAGACATCTCAGACATCTCAGACATCTCAGAGACCTCAGACAACTCAGACATCTTAGACATCTCAGACATATCGAAAATCTCAGACATCTCAGACATCTCAGACATCTCAGACATCTCAGACATCTCAGACATCTCAGACATCTCAGACATCTCAGACATCAGACATCTCAGACATCTCAGACATCTCAGACATCTCAGACATCTCAGACATCTCAGACATCTCAGACATCTCAGACATCTCAGACATCTCAGACATCTCACATCAGACATCAGACATCTCAGACATCTCAGACATCTCAGACAGACATCTCAGACATCTCAGACATCTCAGACATCTCAGACATCTCAGACATCTCAGACATCTCAGACATCTCAGACATCTCAGACATCTCAGACATCTCAGACATCTCAGACCTCTCAGACATCTCAGACATCTCATACATCTCAGACATCTCAGACATCTCAGACATCTCAGACATCTCAGAAATCTCATACCTCTCAGACATCTCAAACATCTCAGACATCTCAGACCTCTCAGACATCAAAGACATCTCAGACCTCTCAAACCTCTTAGACATCTCAGACCTCTCAGACATCAAAGACATCTCAGACATTTAAGACATCTCAGACATCTCAAACATATAAGACATCTCAGACATCTCAGACATTTCAGACCTCTCTGACATCTCAGACATCTCAGACATCTCAGACATCTCAGACATCTCAGACATCTCAGGCATCTCAGACATCTCAGACATCTCAGACATCTCAGACATCTTAGACATCTCAGACATCTCAGACATCTCAGACATCTCAGACTTCTCAGACATCTCCGGAAACTCAGACATCTCAGACATCTCAGACATCTCAGACATCTCAGACATCTCAGACATCTCAGACATCTCAGACATCTCAGACATCTCAGACATCTCAGACATCTCAGACATCTCAGACATCTCAGACATCTCACATCTCAGACATCTCAGACATCAGAGACATCATCAGACATCTCAGACATCTCAGACATCTCAGACATCTCAGACATCTCAGACATCTCAGACATCTCAGACATCTCAGACATCTCAGACATCTCAGACATCTCAGACATCTCAGACATCTCAGACATCTCATACAGCTCAGACATCTCAGACATCTCGGACATCTCAGACATCTCAGACATCTCAGACATCTCAGACATCTCAGACATCTCAGACATCTCAGACATCTCAGACATCTCAGACATCTCATCTCAGACATCTCAGACATCTCAGACATCTCAGACATCTCAGACATCTCAGACATCTCAGACATCTCAGACATCTCAGACATCTCAGACATCATAGACATCTCAGACATCTCGAACATCTCAGACATCTCAGACATCTCAGACATCTCAGACATCTCAGACATCTCAGACATCTCAGACATCTCAGACATCTCAGACATCTCAGACATCTCAGACATCTCAGACATCTCAGACATCTCAGACATCTCAGACATCTCAGACATCTCAGACATCTCAGACATCTCAGACATCTCAGACATCTCAAACCTCTTAGACATCTCAGACATCTCAGACATCTCAGACATCTCAGACATCTCAGACATCTCAGACATCTCAGACATCTCAGACATCTCAGACATCTCAGACATCTCAGACATCTCAGACATCTCAAACATCTCAGACATCTTAAACATCTCAAACATCTCAGACATCTCAGACATCTCAGACATCTCAGACATCAGACATCTCAGACATCTCAGACATCTCAGACATCTCAGACATCTCAGACATCTCAGACATCTCAGACATCTCAGACATCTCAGACATCTCAGACATCTCAGACATCTCAGACATCTCAGACATCTCAGACATCTCAGACATCTCAGACATCTCAGACATCTCAGACAGACATCTCAGACATCTCAGACATCTCAGACAGACATCTCAGACATCTCAGACATCAGACATCTCAGACATCTCAGACATCTCAGACATCTCAGACATCTCAGACATCTCAGACATCTCAGACATCACAGACATCTCAGACATCTCAGACATCACAGACAACTCAGACATCTCAGACATCACAGACATCTCAGACATCTTCAGACATCTCAGACATCTCAGACATCTCAGACTTCTCAGACATCTTAGACATCAGACATCTTAGACATCTCAGACATCTCAGACATCTTAGACATCTCAGACATCTCAGACATCTCAGACATCTCAGACATCTCAGACATCTCAGACATCTCAGACATCTCAGACATCTCAGACATCTCAGACATCTCAGACATCTCAGACATCTCAAATCTCAGACATCTCAGACATCTCAGACATCATCTCAGACATCTCAGACTCAGACATCTCAGACATCTCAGACATCTCAGACATCTCAGACATCTCAGACATCTCACATCAGACATCTCAGACATCTCAGACATCTCAGACATCTCAGACATCTCAGACATCTCAGACATCTCAGACATCTCAGACATCTCAGACATCTCAGACATCTCAGACATCTCAGACATCTCAGACATCACAGACATCTCAGACATCTCAGACATCTCAGACATCTCAGACATCATCTCAGACATCTCAGACATCTCAGACATCTCAGACATCTCAGACATCTCAGACATCTCAGACATCTCAGACATCTCAGACATCTCAGACATCTCAGACATCTCAGACATCTCAGACATCTCAGACATCTCAGACATCTCAGACATCTCAGACATCTCAGACAACTCAGACATCTCAGACATCTCAGACATCTCAGACATCTCAGACATCTCAGACATCTCAGACATCTCAGACATCTCAGACATCTCAGACATCTCAGACATCTCAGACATCTCAGACATCTCAGACATCTCAGACATCTCAGACATCTCAGACATCTCAGACATCTCAGACATCTCAGACATCTCAGACATCTCAGACATCTCAGACATCTCAGACATCTCAGACATCTCAGACATCTCAGACATCTCAGACATCTCAGACATCTCAGACATCTCAGACATCTCAGACATCTCAGACATCTCAGACATCTCAGACATCTCAGACATCTCAGACATCTCAGACATCACAGACATCACAGACATCTCAGACATCTCAGACATCTCAGACATCTCAGACATCTCAGACATCTCAGACATCTCAGACATCTCAGACATCACAGACATCTCAGACATCTCAGACATCTCAGACATCTCAGACATCTCAGACATCTCAGACATCTCAGACATCTCAGACATCTCAGACATCTCAGACATCTCAGACATATCGAACATCTCAGACATCTCAGACATCTCAGATCACAGACATCTCAGACATCTCAGACATCTCAGCATTTCAGACATCTCAGATATCTCACACTACTAAGACATCTCAGACATCTCAGACTGCTCAGACATAACTGACATCTCAGACATCTCATACAGCTCAGACATCTCAGACATCTCAGACATCTCAGACATCTCAGACATATTGAACATCTCAGGCATCTGAGACATCTCAAACATCTCAGACATCTCAGACATTTCAGACATCTCAGACATCTCAGACAACTCACACATCTCAGACATCTCAGATAGATCAGACATAACAGACATCTCAGACATCTCATACAGCTCAGACATCTCAGACATCTCAGACATCTCAGACATCTCAGACATCTCAGACATCTCAGACATCTCAGACATCTCAGACATCTCAGACATCTCAGACATCTCAGACATCTCAGACATCTCAGACATCTCAGACATCTCAGACATCTCAGACATCTCAGACATCTCAGACATCTCAGACATCTCAGACATCTCAGACATCTCAGACATCTCAGACATCTCAGACATCTCAGACATCTCAGACATCTCAGACATCTCAGACATCTCAGACATCTCAGACATCTCAGACATCTCAGACATCTCAGACATCTCAGACATCTCAGACATCTCAGACATCTCAGACATCTCAGACATCTCAGACATCTCAGACATCTCAGACATCTCAGACATCTCAGACATCTCAGACATCTCAGACATCTCAGACATCTCAGACATCTCAGACATCAGACATCTCAGACATCTCAGACATCTCAGACATCTCAGACATCTCAGACATCTCAGACATCAGACATCTCAGACATCTCAGACATCTCAGACATCTCAGACATCTCAGACATCTCAGACATCTCAGACATCTCAGACATCTCAGACATCTCAGACATCTCAGACATCTCAGACATCTCAGACATCTCTCAGACATCTCAGACATCTCAGACATCTCAGACAGACATCTCAGACATCTCAGACATCTCAGACATCTCAGACATCTCAGACATCTCAGACATCTCAGACATCTCAGACATCTCAGACATCTCAGACATCTCAGACATCTCAGACATCTCAGACATCTCAGACATCTCAGACATCTCAGACATCTCAGACATCTCAGACATCTCAGACATCTCAGACATCTCAGACATCTCAGACATCTCAGACATCTCAGACATCTCAGACATCTCAGACATCTCAGACATCTCAGACATCTCAGACATCTCAGACATCTCAGACATCTCAGACATCTCAGACATCTCAGACATCTCAGACATCTCAGACATCTCAGACATCTCAGACATCTCAGACATCTCAGACATCTCAGACATCTCAGACATCTCAGACATCTCACATCTCAGACATCTCAGATATCTCATACCTCTCAGATCTCTCAGACATCTCAAATATCAAAGACATCACAGACCTCTCAGACATCAAAGACATCTCAGAAATCTCAGACCTCTCAGACATCTCAGACATCAAAAACATCTCAGACATATCAGACATCTCGGACATCTAAGAAATCTCAGCCATCTCAGACCTCTCAAACATCTCATACCTCTCAGACATCTCATACCTCTCAGACATCTCATACCTCTCAGACATCTCAAACATATCTGACATCTTAGACCTCTTAGAAATCTTAGACATCTTAGACCTCTTAGACCTCTCAGACATCTCAGACATCTCAGACATCTCAGACATCTCAGACATCTCAGACATCTCAGACATCTCAGACATCTCAGACATCTCAGACATCTCAGACATCTCAGACATCTCAGACATCTCAGACATCTCAGACATCTCAGACATCTCAGACATCTCAGACATCTCAGACATCTCAGACATCTCAGACATCTCAGACATCTCAGACATCTCAGACATCTCAGACATCCCAGACATCTAAGACATCTCAGACATCTCAGACATCTCAGACATCTCAGACATCTCAGACATCTAAGACATCTCAGGCATATCGAACTTCTCAGACATCTCAGGCATGTCAGACATCACAGACATCTCAGACATCTCAGACATCTTAGACATCACAGACATCTTAGACATCACAGACATCTTTGACATCACAGACATTTAGACATCTCAGACATCTCAGACATTTCAAACATCTCAGGCATCTCAGACATCACAGACATCTCACACTTCTCAGATATCTCAGACAACTCAGACATCTCAGACATCTCAGACATCTCAGACATCTCAGACATCTCAGACATCTCAGACATCTCAGACATCTCAGACATCTCAGACATCTCAGACATCTCAGACATCTCAGACATCTCAGACATCTCAGACATCTCAGACATCTCAGACATCTCAGACATCTCAGACATCTCAGACATCTCAGACATCTCAGACATCTCAGACATCTCAGACATCTCAGACATCTCAGACATCTCAGACATCTCAGACATCTCAGACATCTCAGACATCTCAGACATCTCAGACATCTCAGACATCTCAGACATCTCAGACATCTCAGACATCTCAGACATCTCAGACATCTCAGACAACTCAGACATCTCAGACATCTCAGACATCTCAGACATCTCAGACATCTCAGACATCTCAGACATCTCAGACATCTCAGACATCTCGAATCTCAGACATCTCAGACATCTCAGACATCTCAGACATCTCAGACATCTCAGACATCTCAGACATCTCAGACATCACGTTCATCTCAGACATCTCAGACATCTCAGACATCTCAGACATCTCAGACATCTCAGACATCTCAGACATCTCAGACATCTCAGACATCTCAGACATCTCAGACATCTCAGATATCTCAGACATCATCTCACATCACAGACATCTCAGACATCTCACACATCATCAGACATCAGACAGACATCTCAGACATCTCAGACATCTCAGACATCTCAGACATCTCAGACATCTCAGACATCTCAGACATCTCAGACATCTCAGACATCTCAGACATCTCAGACATCTCAGACATCTCAGACATCTCAGACATCTCAGACATCTCAGACATCTCAGACATCTCAGACATCTCAGACATCTCAGACATCTCAGACATCTCAGAAATCTCAAACCTCTTAGACCTCTCAAACATCTCAAACCTCTCAAACCTCTCAGACATCTCTGACCTCTCAGACATCTCAGACCTCTCAGACATCTCAGACATCTCAGACATCTCAGACATCTCAGACATCTCAGGCATCTCAGATCACAGACATCTCAGACATCTCAGACATCTCAGACATCTCAGACATCTCAGACATCTCAGACATCTCAGACATCTCAGACATCTCAGACATCTCAGACATCTCAGACATCTCAGACATCTCAGACATCTCAGACATCTCAGACATCTCAGACATCTCAGACATCTCAGACATCTCAGACATCTCAGACATCTCAGACATCTCAGACATCTCAGACATCTCAGACATCTCAGACATCTCAGACATCTCAGACATCTCAGACATCTCAGACATCTCAGACATCTCAGACATCTCAGACATCACAGACATCTCAGACATCTCAGACATCTCAGACATCTCAGACATCTCAGACATCTCAGACATCTCAGACATCTCAGACATCTCAGACATCTCAGACATCTCAGACATCTCATACATCAGACATCTCAGACATCATCAGACATCTCAGACATCTCAGACATCTCAGACATCTCAGACATCTCAGACATCTCAGACATCTCAGACATCTCAGACATCTCAGACATCTCAGACATCTCAGACATCTCAGACATCTCAGACATCTCAGACATCTCAGACATCTCAGACATCTCAGACATCTCAGACATCTCAGACATCTCAGACATCTCAGACATCTCAGACATCTCAGACATCTCAGACATCTCAGACATCTCAGACATCTCAGACATCTCAGACATCTCAGACATCTCAGACATCTCAGACATCTCAGACATCTCAGACATCTCAGACATCTCAGACATCAGACAGACATCTCAGACATCTCAGACATCAGACATCAGACATCTCAGACATCTCAGACATCTCAGACATCTCAGACATCTCAGACATCTCATCTCAGACATCTCAGACATCTCAGACATCTCAGACATCTCAGACATCTCAGACATCTCAGACAGACTCAGACATCATATCTCAGACAGACATCTCTCAGACATCAGACAGACATCTCAGACATCTCAGACATCTCAGACATCTCAGACATCTCAGACATCTCAGACATCTCAGACATCTCAGACATCTCAGACATCTCAGACATCTCAGACATCTCAGACATCTCAGACATCTCAGACATCTCAGACATCTCAGACATCTCAGACATCTCAGACATCTCAGACATCTCAGACATCTCAGACATCTCAGACATCTCAGACAGACATCATCTCAGACATCTCAGACATCTCAGACATCTCAGACATCTCAGACATCTCAGACATCTCAGACATCTCAGACATCTCAGACATCTCAGACATCTCAGACATCTCAGACATCTCAGACATCTCAGACATCTCAGACAGATCTCAGACATCTCAGACATCTCAGACATCTCAGACATCTCAGACATCTCAGACATCTCAGACATCTCAGACATCTCAGACATCTCAGACATCTCAGACATCTCAGACATCTCAGACATCTCAGACATCTCAGACATCTCAGACATCTCAGACATCTCAGACATCTCAGACATCATCTCAGACATCTCAGACATCTCAGACATCTCAGACATCTCAGACATCTCAGACATCTCAGACAGACATCTCAGACATCTCAGACATCTCAGACATCTCAGACATCTCAGACATCTCAGACATCTCAGACATCTCAGACATCTCAGACATCTCAGACATCTCAGACATCTCAGACATCTCAGACATCTCAGACATCTCAGACATCTCAGACATCTCAGACATCTCAGACATCTCAGACATCTCAGACATCTCAGACATCTCAGACATCTCAGACATCTCAGACATCTCAGACATCTCAGACATCTCAGACATCTCATCATCTCATCTCACATCTCAGACAGACATCTCAGACATCTCAGACAGACATCTCAGACATCTCAGACATCTCAGACATCTCAGACATCTCAGACATCTCAGACATCTCAGACATCTCAGACATCTCAGACATCTCAGACATCTCAGACATCTCAGACATCTCAGACATCTCAGACATCTCAGACATCTCAGACATCTCAGACATCTCAGACATCTCAGACATCTCAGACAGACATCTCAGACATCTCTCAGACATCTCAGACATCTCAGACATCTCAGACATCTCAGACATCTCAGACATCTCAGACATCTCAGACATCTCAGACATCTCAGAGACATCTCAGACATCTCAGACATCTCAGACATCTCAGACATCTCAGACATCTCAGACATCTCAGACATCTCAGACATCTCAGACATCAGACATCTCAGACATCTCAGACATCTCAGACATCTCAGACATCTCAGACATCTCAGACATCAGACTCAGACATCTCAGACATCTCAGACATCTCAGACATCTCAGACATCTCAGACATCTCAGACATCTCAGACATCTCAGACATCTCAGACATCTCAGACTCAGACATCTCAGACATCTCAGACATCTCAGACATCTCAGACATCTCAGACATCTCAGACATCTCAGACATCTCAGACATCTCAGACATCTCAGACATCAGACATCTCATCTCAGACATCTCAGACATCTCAGACATCTCAGACATCTCAGACATCTCAGACATCATCAGACATCTCAGACATCTCAGACATCTCAGACATCTC
>CM031883.1:2425100-2447444 GCA_018691285.1 Cucurbita argyrosperma subsp. sororia
ATCTTCTCTTCAGCAAAACAGTAGCATACAAACCCATAATCCTCCATGTTCAAACATACAATTTTCTTACATAATAGAACAAGCATGAGGATTTCATCGCTGAAAATCATTATCAACCTCCCGCTCGGGCTGCCTCCGCAACCGAGAGCGCTTGAGTGACGTTCTTTACTACCGGCAGTCGCCTTTTGTCGTAAGCCTGAGCAACATAAGGATAAGCCACCAAGTTGTAGGGGACATAATGCCAAAACTCAGCCTTCTTTCCTGTGCTTTGAACCCTTTTTAGAACCTGCTTGGTTCAGCATAATCCAATCACTGTTTACTTGTTGTTCCTGTCACCTACACTGACTTCAATCCTTATCCAGGAATCAGTGAAATATCAACAAACAAAGGGGAAAAGGAGTCGTAATACATGTAATAAAGTCGTTGTTCGTGTCTTTTTAGTATTGCTTAACATAACTCAATTGGGTAGAACGCGATAAATCAAAGAGTAGGAAAGGGGAGACCTTTGATGGAGGAAACAGCATTTTTAATTCTCCATTTCAAACCCATCACAGCCATCTTCACCATGATTCTACTGTCTGTAAATCCAAAATGATACAAAATAATATCCACAACCCATTCCAGTTGAGGATGTCGGGAGGGAGTCCACGTTTGTTAATAGAAATGATCATGAGTTTCTCGAGTAAGGACATACTCCTCTTCTCCATTGCGAAGACCCAAAACAAATTCACGAGAGTCATACTCAAAGTGGACAATATCATATCATTGTGGAGGTGTGATTCCTAACATGGTATTAGAGTCATGCCTTGACGTAGTCAGGCAATAAAATTCCAAACAAAGAAGTGGTAAGTTTGAGTCTCATACATCTCAGACATCTCAGACAACCTAGACATCTCGGACATCTCAGACATCTTAGACATCTCAGACATCTAAGACATCTTGGACATCACGGACATCTCAGACATCTCGGACATAACAGACATCTCAGACATCTCAGACATCTCAGACATCTTGGACATCTCGGACATCTCAGACATCTCGGACATAACAGACATCTCAGACATCTCGGGTATCACAGACTTCTCAGACATCTCGGACATAAAATATCAGACATATCAGACATCTCGGACATAACAGACATCTCAGACATCTCGGGCATCACAGACTTCTCAGACATCTCGGACATAACATACATCTCAGACATCTCGGACATCTAAGAAATCTCAGACATCTCAGACATCTCGGACATAACAAACATCTCAGACATCTCGGACATAACAGACTACTAAGACATCTCGGACATCTCAGAAATCTCAGACATCTCCGACATCTTGGACATAACAGACATCTCAGACATCTCAGACATCTCAGACATAACAGACATCTCAGACATAACAAACATCTCAAACATCTCAATCATCTTAGACATCACGGACATCTCAGACATCTCAGATATCTCAGACATGTCTGACAAAACAGACATCTCAGACATCTCAGACATCTCAGACATCTTGGACATCTTGGACATCTCAGACATCTCAGACATCTCAGACATAACAGACATCTTAGACATCTCGGGCGTCACAGACTTCTCAGACATCTCGGACATCTCTTAAATCTCAAACATCTCAGACATCTCAGACATCTCAGATATCTCAGAAATCTCAGACATCTCAGACATCTCAGACATCTCAGACATCTCGAACATAACAGACATTAAGACATCTCAATCATCTTGGACATAACAGACATCTTAGAAATCTCAGACATCTAAGACATCTCAGACATCTTAGACATCTTGGACATCTCAGACATCTCAGACATGTCGGACATAACAAACAACTCAGATATCTCGGGCATCAGTGACTTGTCAGACATCTCGGACATAACAGACATCTCAGACATCTAAGAAATCTCGGACATCTCGGATATAACAGACATCTCGGACATCTCAGACATATCAGACATAACAGACATCTCGAACATCTCAGACATAACAGACATCTCAGACATCTCAATCATCTTAGACATCACGGACATCTCAGACATCTCAAACATCTCAGACATCTCTGACATCTTGGACATAACAGACATCTAAGACATCTCAGACATCTTGGACATCATAGACATCTCAGACATCTCGGATATAACAGACTTCTCAGACATCTCGGACATCTCAGACATCTCAGACATCTCGGACATCTCAGACATCTCAGACATCTCGGACATCTCAGACATCTCAAAACATCTCAGACAACTCGGACATAAAAGACATCTCAAACATCTTAGACATCTCAGATATCTCAGACATCTTGGACATCACGTTAATCTCAGACATTTCGGACATAGCAGATATCTCAGACATCTCAGACATCTTGGACATCACGGACATCTCAGACATCTCGGACATATCAGACATATCAAACATCTCAGACATCTCAGACATTTCGGTCATAATAGACATCTCAGACATCTCAGACATCTTGGACATCACGGACATCTCAGACATCTCGGGCATCACAGACTTCTCAGACATCTCGGGCATCACAGACTTCTCAGACATCTCGAACATCTCAAACATCTCGAACATCTCAAACATCTCGAACATCTCAAACATCTCAGACATCTCAGACATCTCGGACATCTCGGACATAAAAGACATCTCAGACATCTCAGACATCTCGGGCATAACAGACTTCTCAGACAACTCGCACATCTCTGAAATCTCAGACATCTCGGACATCTCAGACATCTCGGACATAACAGACTTCTCAGACATCTAGGACATCTAATAAATCTCAGACATCTCGGACATCTCAGACACCTAGGAAATCTTAGAGATCTCAGACATCTCTGACATCTCGGACATCTCAGACATCTCAGACATCTCAGACATCTCAGACATCTCAGAAATCTCAGACATCTCGGACATCTCAAACATCTCAGACATCTCAGACATCTCAGACATCTCGGACATCTCAGACATCTCAGAAATCTCAGACATCTCAAACATCTTAGACATCTCTGACATCTTTGACATAACAGACATCGAAGACATCTAAGACATCTTGGACATCATAGACATCTCAGACATCTCGGATATAACAGACTTCTCAGACATCTAGGACATCTCAGACACCTCAGATATCTCGGACATCTCCGACATCTCAAAACATCGCAGACAACTCGGACATAACAGACATCTCAGACATCTCGAACATCTCAGATATCTCAGATATCTAGGACATAACAGACATCTCAGACATCTCAGACATCTTGGACATCACGGACATCTCAGACATCTCAGACATATCAGACATCTTGGACATCACGGACATCTAAGACATTTCGGACATAAAAGATATCTCAGACATCTCAGACATCTCTAACATCTTGGACATCACGGACATCTCAGACATTTCGGACATAAAAGATATCTCAGACATCTGAGACATCTCTAACATCTCAAACATGTCGGAAATCTCAGACATCTAGGACATCTCAGACATCTCAGACATCTCAAACATCTCAAACATCTCAGACATCTCGGACATAACAGACATCTCAGACATCTCACGAATCTCAGACATCTTGAACATCACGGACATCTCAGACATCTCAGACATCTAAGACATCTTGGACATCACGGACATCTCAGACATCTCGGACATAACAGACATCTCAGACATCTCGAACATCTCAGACATCTCAGACATCTTAGACATCTCGGACATCTCAGACAGCTCAGACATCTCAGACATCTCATACATCTCAGACATCTCTGAAATCTTGGACATAACTGACATCTAAGACATCTCAGACATCTTTGACATCACGGACATCTCAGACATCTCAGACATAACAGACATCTCAGACATCTTGGACATCACGGACATCTCAGACATCTCAGACATCTCGGTCATCTCAGACATCTCGGAGATCTCAGACATATTAGACATCTCGAACATCTCAGACATCTTAGACATCTCAATCATCTAAGACATCTTGGACATCACGGACATCTCAGACATCTCGGACATCTCAAAAATCTCAGACATCTCAGACATCTATGACAACTCGGACATAACAGACATCTCAGACATCTTAAACATCACAGACATCTAAGTCATATTAGACATCTCAGACATCTCGAAAATAACATACATCTCAGACATCTAAGACATCACAGACATCTAAGACATCGTAGTCATCTCAGAAATCTAAGACATAACAGACATCTAAGACATCTCAAACATCTCAAACATTTCGAACATAACAGACATCTCAGACATCTCAGACATCTCGGACATCTCAGAAATCTCAGACATCTCAGACATCACGGACATCTCAGACATCTCAGACATCTCAGACATCTCGGACATGTCGGACATCTCAGACATCTCAGACATCTAAGACATCTTGGATATCTCGGACAGAACAGACATCTCAGACTTCTCAAACATCTTGGAAATCTTAGACATCTTGGACATCACGGACATCTCAGACATTTCGGACAGAACAGATATCTCAGACATCTCAGACATCTCAGACATCTTGGACATATCAGACATCTAAGACATAAAGGACATAACAGATATCTAAGAAATCTCAGACATAACAGACAACTCAGACATCTCAGACATCTTGGAAATAACGGACATATCAGACATATCGGACATAACAGACATCTCAGACATCTCAGACATCTAAGACATCTCGGACATAACAGACATCTAAGACATCTCGGAAATAACAGTCATCAAAGATATCTCAGACATCTCAGACCTCATGGAAATCACGGACATCTCAGACATCTCAGACATCTCAGACATAACAGACATCTCAAACATCTCAGACATCTTGGACATCACGGACATCTCAGACCTCTCGGATATAACAAACATCTCAGACATCTCAAACATCTCGGACATAACAGACATCTAAGACATCACGGACATAACAGACATCTTGGACATCACGGACATCTCAAACATCTCAATCATCTTTGACATCACAGACATAACAGACATCTCAAACATCTCGGACATAACAGACATCTCAGACATCTCAGACATGTTGGACATCTAAGAAATCTCAGACATAACAGACAACTCAGACATCTTGGAAATAACGGACATATCAGACATCTCGGACAAAACAGACATCTCAGACATCTCAGAATCTCAGACATCTCGGACATCTCGGACATCTCAGACATCTCGAAGATAAAAAACATCTCAGACATCTCAGACATCTTGGAAATAAAGGGGATCTCAGACATCTCGGACAAAACAGACATCTCAGACATCTCAGACATCTCGGACATAACAGACATCTAAGACTTCTCGGAAATAACAGTCATCTAAGATATCTCAGACATCTCAGACCTCATGGAAATCACGGACTTCTCAGACATCTCAGACATCTCAGACATAACAGACATCTCAGACATCTCAGACATCTTGGACATCACGGACATCTCAGACCTCTCGGACATAACAAACATATCAGACATCTCAAACATCTCGGACATAACAGACATCTAAGACATCACGGACATAACAGACATCTTGGACATCACGGACATCTCAAACATCTCAATCATCTTTGACATCACAGACATAACAGACATCTCAAACATCTCGGACATAACAGACATCTCAGACATCTCAGACATGTTGGACATCTAAGACATCTTGGACATCACGGACATCTCAGACATCTCAGACATCTCAAAAATCTCAGACATCTCAGACATCTATGACAACTCGGACATAACAGACATCTCAAACATCTTAAACATCACAGACATCTCAGTCGTATTAGACATCTCAGACATCTCGAAAATAACATACATCTCAGACATCTAAGACATCACAGACATCTAAGACATCGTAGTCATCTCAGACGTCTCGAATATAACAGACATCTAAAACATCGTAGTCATCTCAAACATCTCAAACATTTCGAACATAACAGACATCTCAAACATCTCAGACATCTCGGACATCTCAGAAATCTCAGACATCTCAGACATCACGGACATCTCAGACATCTCAGACATCTCAGACATGTCGGACATCTCAGACATCTCAGACATCTAAGAAATCTTGGACATCTCGGACATAACAGACATCTCAGACATCTCAGACATCTTGGAAATCTCAGACATCTTGGACATCACGGACATCTCAGACATTTCGGACAGAACAGATATCTCAGACATCTCAGACATCTTGGACATATCAGAGATCTAAGACATAAAGGACATAACAGATATCTAAGAAATCTCAGACATAACAGACAACTCAGACATCTCAGACATCTTGGAAATAACGGACATATCAGACATCTCGGACATAACAGACATCTCAGACATCTCAGACATCTCAGACATCTCGGACATCTCGGACATCTCAGACATCTCGGACATAAAAAATATCTCAGACATCTCAGACATCTCAGACATCTCAGACATAACAGACATCTCAGATATCTTGGAAATAAAGGGGATCTTAGACATCTCGGACAAAACAGACATCTCAGACATCTCGGACATAACAGACATCTAAGACATCTCGGAAATAACAGTCATCAAAGATATCTCAGACATCTCAGACCTCATGGAAATCACGGACATCTCAGACATCTCAGACATCTCACACATAACAGACATCTCAGACATCTCAGACATCTTGGACATCACGGACATCTCAGACCTCTCGGACATAACAAACATCTCAGACATCTCAAACATCTCGGACATAACAGACATCTAAGATCTCACGGACATAACAGACATCTTGGACATCACGGACATAACAGATATCTTGGACATCACGGACATCTCAGACATCTCAATCATCTTTGACATCTCGGACATAACAGACATCTCAGACATCTCGGACATCTCAGACATCTCGGACATCTCAAACATAACAGACATCTCAGACATCTCAGACATCTTGGAAATAACAGACATCTCAGACATCTCGGACATAACAAACATCTCAGACATCTCAGAGATCTCGAACATCTCGGATATCTCAGATATCTTGGACATAAAAAACATCTCAGACATCTCAGACATAACAAACATCTCAGACATCTCAGACATCTTGGACATCACGGAGATCTCAGACATCTCGGACATAACAGAAATCTCGGACATCTCAGACATCTCGGACATAACAGACATTTATGATATCTCGGACATAACAGTCATCTTAGAAATCTCATACATCTCAGACCTCTTGAAAATCACGGAGATCTTAGACATATCGTACATAACAGACATCTTTAACATCACGGACATCTTAGACATCTCGGACATAACAGACATCTCAGACATCTTAGACCTCTCGGACATAACAGATATCTAAGACATCTCGTATCTAACAGACATCTCAGACATCTTAGACCTCTCGGACATAACAGATATCTAAGACATCTCGGACATAATAGACATCTTAGACATCTCAATCATCTAAGACATCAAGGACATAACGGACATCTTAGACATCTCGGACATAACAGACATCTTGGACATCACGGACATCTCAGACATCTAGGACATAACAGACATCTCAGATATCTCAGACATCTCGGACATAACAGACATCTCAGACATCTCAGACATCTCAGACATCTCAAACATCACGAACATCTCAGACATCTCAGACATCTTGGACATCTTAGACATCTCTGAGAACTTAGACATCTCCGACATCTCAGACATCTCAGACATCTCAGACATCTCGGAAATAACAGACATCAAAGACATCTCAGACATCTCAGATATAACAGACATCTCAGACATCTTAGACATCTTGGACATCAAGGACATCTAAGACCTCTCGGACATAACAAACATCTCAGACATCTCAGACATCTCAGACATAACAGACCTCTAAGACATCACGGACATAAAAGACATCTCAGACATCTCTGACCTCTCAAACATCTCAGACATCTCAGACATAACAGACATCTCAGACATCTCGGACATCTCAGACATCTCAGACATCTCGGACATAACAGACATCTCAGACATCTCAGACATCTCGGACATAACAAAAATCTACGACATCACGGACATAACAGACCTCTCAGACATCACGGACATCTCAGATATCTCGAACATAATAGACATCTCAGACATCTCGGACATCTCAGACATAACAGACATCTCAGACATCTCAGACATCTTGGACATCACGGAGATCTGAGACATCTCGGACATAACAGACATCTCAGACATCTCAAACATCTCGGACATAACAGACATCTAAGACATCCCCGGCATAACAGACATCTCAGACATCTCAGACATTTAAGACCTCTTGGAAATCACGGACATCTTAGACATCTCGGACATAACAGACATCTTGGACATCACGGACATCTCAGACATCTCGGACATAACAGACATCTCAGACATCTCAGACATCTCGGACATAAGAGACATCTAAGACATCTCGAACATCTTGGACATCACGAACATCTCAGACATCTCAGACATCTCAGACATCTAAGACATAACAGACCTCCTGGAAATCACGGACATCTCAGACATCTCGGACATAACAGACATCTTGGATATCACGGACATCTCAGACATCTCGCAGATAACAGACATCTCAGACATCTCAGACATTTTAGACATCTCGGACATCTCGAACATCTCAAACATCTCGGACATAAGAGACATCTAAGACATCTCGGACATAACAGACATCTCAGACATCTCAGACATCTTAGACATCCTGGAAATCACGGACATCTCAGACATCTCGGACATAACAGACATCTCAGACATCTCAGACATTTTAGACATCTCAGACATCTCAAACATCTCAAACATCTCGGACATAAGAGACATCTAAGACATAAGAGACATCTCAGACATCTCGGACATAAAAGACATCTAAGACATAACAGACATCTCAGACATCTCAGACATCTTGGAAATAACAGCCATCTCGGACATAACAGACATCTAAGACATCACGGACATAACAGACATCTCAGACATCACGGATATCTCAGACATCTCGAACATAACAGACATCTCCGACATCTCGGACATCTCAGACATAACAGACATCTTGGACATCACGGAGATCTCGGACATAACAGACATCTAAGACATCTCAGACATCTCGGACATAACAGACATCTAAGACATCTCAGACATCTCAGATATTTAAGACCTCTTGGAAATCACGAAAATCTTAGACATCTCGGACATAACAGACATCTTGGACATCACGGACATCTCAGACATCTCAGACATAACAGACATCTCAGACATCTCGGACATAAGAGACATCTCAGACATCTCAGACATATCAGACATCTCAGACATCTCAGACATCTAAGACATAACTGACCTCCTGGAAATCACGGACATCTCAAACATCTCGGACATAACAGACATCTTAGATATCACGGACATCTCAGACATCTCGGATTTAACAGACATCTCAGACATCTCAGACATTTTAGACATCTCGGACATCTCGGACATCTCAAACATCTCGGACATAAGAGACATCTAAGACATAAGAGACATCTAAGACATAAGAGACATCTAAGACATCTCGGACATAACAGACATCTCAGATATCTCAGACATCTCAGACATCTTAGACCTCCTGGAAATCACGGACATCTCAGACATCTCGGACATAACAGACATCTTGGATATCACGGACATCTCAAACATCTCGGACATAACAGACATCTCAGACATCTCAGAGATCTTAGACATCACGGACATCTCAGACATCTCAGACATACCAGACATCTTAGACATCGCGGACATCTCAAACATCTCGGACATAAAAAACATCTCAGACATCTCAGACATCTCAGACATCTTGGACATCATGGACATCTCAGACATCTCGGACATAACAGACATCTCAGATATCTCAGACATCTCGGACATAACAGACATCTCAGACATCTCGGACATAACAGACATCTAGAACATAACAGACATCTCAAATATCTCAGACATCTAGGACATAACAGACATCTCGGACATAGCAGACATCTCAAACATCTCAATCATCTCGGACAGCTCAGACATCTCAGACATCTCTGAGAACTTAGACATCTCGGACATCTCAGACATCTCAGACATCTCAGACATCTCAGACATCTCGGACATAACAGACATCAAAGACATCTCAGACATCTCAGATATAACAGACATCTCAGACATCTTAGACATCTTGGACATCAAGGACATCTCAGACCTCTCGGACATAACAAACATCTCAGAGATCTCAGACATTTCGGACATAACAGACATCTAAGACATCACGGACATAACAGACATCTCAGACATCTCTGACCTCTCAGACATCTTGGACATCACGGACATCTCAGACATCTCAGACATCTCAGACATCTCTGACATCTTGGACATAACAGACATCTAAGACATCTAAGACATCTTGGACATCATAGACATCTCAGACATCTCGGATATAATAGACTTCTCAGACATCTCAGACATCTCAGACACCTCAGACATCTCGGACATCTCAGACATCTCAAAACATCTCAGACAACTCGGACATAACAGACATCTCAAACATCTCAGACATCTCAGACATCTCAGACATCTTGGACATCACGGACATCTCAGACATTTAGGACATAACAGATATCTCAAACATCTCAGACATCTCTGACATCTCAGACATGTCGGAAATCTCAGACATCTAGGACATCTGAGACATCTCGGACATTTCAGACATCTCAGACATCTCACACATCTCAGACATAACAGACATCTAAAACATCATAGACATCTCAGACATCTTGGACATCACGGACATCTAAGACATCTCAGACATCTAAGACATCTTGGACATCACGGACATCTCAGACATCTCGGACATAACAGACATCTCAGACATAACAGACATCTCAAACATCTCAGACATCTCAAACATCTTAGACATCTCGGACATCTCAGACAGCTCAGACATCTCAGACAGCTCAGACATCTCAGACATCTCTGAAATCTTGGACATAACAGACATCTAAGACATCTCAGACATCTTGGACATCAGGGACATCTCAGACATCTCGGACATAACAGACATCTCAGACTTCTCAGACATCTTGGACATCACGGACATCTCAGACATCTCAGACATCTCGGTCATCTCAGATTTCTCGGAGATCTCAGACATATTAGACATCTCGGACATCTCAGACATCTTAGACATCTCAAACATCTAAGACATCTTGGACATCACGGACATCTCAGACATCTCGGACATCTCAGAAATCTCAGACATCTCAGACATCTATGACAACTCGGACATAACAGACATCTAAGACATCTTAAATATCACAGACATCTCAGTCGTACTAGACATCTCAGACATCTCGAAAATAACATACATCTCAGACATCTAAGACATCACAGACATCTAAGACATCGTAGTCATCTCAGACGTCTCGGACATAACAGACATCTAAGACATCTCAAACATCTAAAACATTTCGGACATAACAGACATCTCAAACATCTCAGACATCTCGGACATCTCAGAAATCTCAGACATCTCAGACATCACGGACATCTCAGACATCTCAGACATCCAAGACATCTCGGACATGTCGGACATCTCAGACATCTCAGACATCTAAGAAATCTCGGACATCTCGGACATAACAGACATCTCAGACATCTCAGACATCTTAGACCTCCTGGAAATCACGGACATCTCAGACATCTCGGACATAACAGACATCTCAGACATCTCAGACATCTTAGACATCTCAGACATCTCATACATCTCAAACATCTCGGACATAAGAGACATCTAAGACATAAGAGACATCTAAGACATCTCGGACATAAAAGACATCTAAGACATAACAGACATCTCAGACATCTCAGACATCCTGGAAATAACAGCCATCTCGGACATAACAAACATCTCAGACATCTCAGACATCTCAGAGATATCGGACATCTCGGACATCTCGGACATCTCGGACATAACAGACATCTCAGACATCTCAGACATCTTGGAAATCTCAGATATATTGGACATCACGGACATCTCAAACATCTCAGACATAACAAACATCTCAGACATCTCAGACATCTCAGACATCTCAAACATAACAGACATCTCAGACATCTCAGACATCTTGGAAATGACAGACATCTCAGACATCTCGGACATACAAAACATCTCAGACATCTCGGACATAAAAAACATCTCAGACATCTCAGACATCTCAGACATCTCAGACATAACAGACATCTCAGACATCTCGGACATAACAGAAATCTCGGACATCTCAGACATCTCGGACATAACAGACATTTAAAACATCTCGGACATAACAGTCATCTCAGAAATCTCAGACATCTCAGACCTCTTAAAAATCACGGAGATCTCAGACATCTCGTACATAACAGACATCTTAAACATCACGAACATCTCGGACATCTCCGACATAACAGACATCTCAGACATCTCAAGCCTCTCGGACATAACAGATATCTAAGACATCTCAGACATAACAGACATCTCAGAAATCTCAAACAGCACAGACCTCTAGGAAATCACGGACATCTCAGACATCTCGGACATAACACACATCTTGGACATCACGGACATCTCAGACATCTCGGACATAACAGACATCTCAGATATCTCAGACATCTTAGACATAACAGATATCTAAGACATCTCGGACATAACAGTCATCTCAGACATCTCAGACATCTCACACCTCTTGAAAATCACAGACATCTCAGACATCTCGGACATAACAGACATCTTAAACATCACGGACATCTCAGACATCTCGGACATAACAGACATCTCAGACATCTTAGACCTCTCGAACATAACAGATATCTAAGACATCTCGGACATAACAGACATCTTAGACGTCTCAGTCATCTCAGACCTCTTGGAAATCACGGACATCTCAGACATCTGGGACATAACAGATATCTTGGACATCACGGACATCTCAGACATCTCAGACATCTAGACATCTTGACATCAGACATCTCAGACATCTCGACACATCTCAGACATCTCAGACATCTCAGACATAGACATCTCAGACATCTCAGACATCTCAACATCTCAGACATCTCAGACATCTCAGACATCTCAGACATCTCAAAGACATCTCAGACATCTCTGACATCTTAGACATCTCTGGACATCTCGACATCTCAGACATCTCAGACATCTCAGACATCTCAGACATCTCAGACATCTCAGACATCTCGACATCTCAGACATCTCAGACATCTCAGACATCTCACATCTCAGACATCTCAGACATAACAGACATCTCAGACATCTCAGACATCTCAGACATCTCATCAACAGACATCTCAGACATCTCGACATAACAGGACATCACAGACATCTCAGACATCTCGGACATAACAGACATCTCAGACATCTCAGACATAACAGACATCTCAGACATCTCAGACATCTCGGACATCTCAGACATCTCGGACATAACAGACATCTCAGACATCTCGGACATAACAGACATCTCAGACATCTCAGACATAACAGACATCTCAGACATCTCAGACATCTTGGACATCACGGACATCTCAGACATCTCGGACATAACAGACATCTCAGACATCTCAGACATCTAAGACATAACAGACATCTCGGACATCTCAATCATCTTGGACATCACAGACATAACAAACATCTCAGACATCTCAGACATCTTGGACATCACGGACATGTCAAACATCTCAGACATAACAGACATCTCAGACATCTCAAACATCTCAGGACATAACAGACATCTCAGACATCTCGGACATAACTCAGACATCAAATCACGACATCTCAGACATCTCAGACATCTCATCTCACATCTTGGACATCATGAGACATCTCAGACATCTCGAACATAACAGACATCTCAGACATCTCAGACATCTCAGACATAACAGACATCTCAGACATCTCGGACATCTTGACATCTCAGACATCCTGGACATCTCAGACATCTAAGAGACATATCTCAGACATCTCGGACATCTTAGACATCTCAGAATCTCAGACATCTCAGACATCTCAGACATCTCGGTCAACATCTCAGACATCTCAGACATCATCTCAGACATAACAGACATCTCAGACATCTCAGACTTCTCAGACATCTCGGACATCTCAGACATCTCGTTCATCTCAAACATCTCAGACATCTCGGACATAAGAGACATCTCAGACATCTCAGACATCTCGGACATAACAGACATCTCAGACATCTCGGACATCTCAGACATCTCAGACATCTCAGACATCTCGGACATAACAGACATCTCAGACGCCTAAGACATCTCAGGCATCTCAGACATCTCAGACATAACAGACAACTAAGACATCTCGGACATAACAGACATCTCAAGCATCTCAGACATCTTGGACATCACAGACATATCAGACATCTCGAACATAACAGACATCTCAGACATCTTGGACATCACGGACATAACAGACATCTCAGACATCTCAAGCATCTCGGACATCTCAGACATCTCAGGCATCTCAGACATCTCAGACATCTCAGACATCTTAGACATCTCAGACATTTCAGACATCTTAGACATCTCAAACATAACAGCCATCCCAGACATCTCAGACATGTCAGACATCTAAGACATGTCAGACATTTCAGACATCTCGGACATCTCAGACATTTCAGACATCTCAGACATTTCAGACATCTCAGACATCTCAGACATCTCAGACATCTCAGACATCTCAGACATCTCAGACATCTCAGACATCTCAGACATCTCAGACATCTCAGACATCTCAGACATCTCAGACATCTCAGACATCTCAGAAATCTCAGACATCTCAGACATCTCAGACATCTCAGACATCTTGGACATCACGGACATATCAGACATCTCGACATAACAGACATCTCAGACATCTCAGACATCTCAGACATCTCAGACATCTCAGACATCTCAGGACATCTCAGACATCTCAGACATCTCAGACATCTCAGACATCTCAGACATCTCAGACATCTCAGACATAACAGACATCTCAGACATCTCAGACATCTCGGACATCTCAGACATCTCAGACATCTCAGACATCTCGGACATAACAGACATCTCAGATCTCAGACATCTCAGACATCTCAGACATAACAGACATCTCAGACATCTCAGACATCTCAGACATCTCAGACATCTCAGACATAACAACATCTCAGACATCTCAGGACATCTCAGACATTCAGACATCTCAGACATCTCAGACATCTCAGACATCTCAGACATCTCAGACATTTCAGACATCTCAGACATCAGGACATCTCAGACATCTCAGACATCTCAGACATCTCAGACATCTCAGACATCTCAGACATCTCAGACATCTCAGACATCTCAGACATCTCAGACATTTCAGACATCTCAGACATCTCAGACTTCTCGGACATAACAGACATCTTGGACATCACGAACATCACAGACATAATAGACATCTTAGACATCTAAAACATCTCGGACATCTCAAACATCTCGGACATCTCAAACATCTCGGACATCTTAGACATCTCAGACATCTCGGACATCTCAGACATCTTGGACATCTCAGACATCTCTGACATCTCAGACATCTTGGACATCTCAGACATCTCAGACATCTCGGTCAACTCAGACATCTCAGACATCTCAGACATCTCAGACATCTTGGACATCACGGAGATCTCAGACATCTCGGATATAACAGACATCTCAGACATCTCAGACATAAGAGACATCTAAGACATCTCGTACATAACAGACATCTCAGACATCTCAGACCTCCTGGAAATCACGAACATCTCATACATCTCGGACATAACAGACATCTTGGACATCACGGACATCTCAGATATCTCGGACATAACAGACATCTCTGACATCTCAGACATCTCGGACATAATAAACATCTCAGACATCTTGGACATCATAGACATCTCAGACATCTCAGACATAACAGTCATATCAGACATCTCGGACATCTCAGACATCTCAGACATCTCGGACATAACAGACATCAAAGACATCTAAGAAATTTCTGACATCTCAGACATCTTGGACATCACGGACATCTCAGACATCTCGGACATAACAGACTTCTCTAACATCTCAGACATCTCAGACATCTCGGACATCTCGGACATCTCGGACATCTCAGACATCTTTGACATCATGAACATCTCAGACATCTCGAACATAACAGACATGTTAGACATCTCAATCATCTTGGACATCACAGACATAACAGACATCTCAGACATCTAAGACATTTGGACATCACGGACATCTCAGACATCTCGGACATAACAAACATCTCAGACATCTCAGACATCTCGGACATAACAGACATCTCAGACATCTCAGACATCTCTGACATTTCAGACATCTCAGACATCTCAGACATCTCAGACATCTCAGACATCTCAGACATAACAGACATCTCAGACATCTAAGACATCTTGGACATCACGGACATATTAGACATCTCAGACATAACAGACATCTCAGACATCTCAGACTTCTCAGACATAACAGACATCTCGGTCATCTAAGACATCTTGGATATCTCAAACATCTCTGACATATCAGACATCTCAGACATAACACACATCTCAGACATCTTGGACATCACGGACATATCAGACATCTCGGACATAACAGACATCTCTCAGACTTCTCAGACATAACAGACATCTCAGACTTCTCAGACATAACAGACATCTCGGACATCTCAGACATCTTGGATATCTAAGACATCTCTGACATTTCAGACATCTCAGGCATCTCAGACATCTCAGACATCTCAGACATCTTGGACATCACGGACATATCAGACATCTCGGACATAACAGACATCTCAGACATCTCAGACTTCTCAGACATAACAGACATCTCGGACATCTCAGACATCTTGGATATCTCAGACATCTCTGACATATCAGACATCTCGGTCAACTAAGACATTTCAGACATCTCGGATATAACAGACATCTCAGACATCTCAGACATCTTGGACATCACAGACATCTCAGACATCTAAGACATCTCAGGCATCTCAGACATCTCAGACATAACAGACAACTAAGACATCTCGGACATAACAAACATCTCATACATCTCAGACATCTTAGACATCACGGACATATCAGACATCTCGGACATAACAGACATCTCAGAAATCTCAGATATCTCAGACCTCCTGGAAATCACGAACATCTCAGACATCTCGGACATCTCAAGCATCTTGGACATCATGAACATCTCAGACATCTCGAACATAACAGACATCTCTAACATCTCAGACATCTCAGACATAACAGACATAACAGACAACTTGGACATCTCAGACATCCTGGATATCTCAGACATCTCTGACATATCAGACATCTCGGAGATGTCAGACATCTCAGAATCTCAGACATCTCAGACATCTTAGACATCTCGGTCAACTAAGACATCTCAGACATCTCGGACATAACAGACATCTCAGACATCTCAGACATCTCAGACATCTCAGACATCTCGGACATAACAGACATCTCAGACATCTAAGACATCTCAGGCATCTCAGACATCTCAGACATAACAGACAACTAAGACATCTCGGACATAACAGACATCTCAGGCATCTCAGACATCTTGGACATCACAGACATATCAGACATCTCGAACATAACAGACATCTCAGACATCTTGGACATCACGGACATAACAGACATCTTGGACATCACGAACATGTCACACATAACAGACATCTCAGACATCTCAAGCATCTCGGACATCTCAAACATCTCGGACATCTCAAACATCTCGGACATCTCAGACATCTCAGGCATCTCAGACATCTCAGACATAACAGACATCTCAGACATCTCGGTCAACTCAGACATTTCAGACATCTTAGACATCTCAGACATAACAGACATCCCAGACATCTCAGACATTTCAGACATCTCAGACTACTCGGACATAAAAGAAATCACGAACATCACGAACATCTCAGAGATAACAGACATCTCAAACATCTCAAACATCTCGGACATCTCAGACATCTCAGACATCTCGGACATCTCAGACATCTTGGACATCTCAGACATCAAAGAATCTCAAACATCTCAGACATCTCAGACATCTCGGTCAACTCAACATCTCAGACATCTCGGACATAACAGACACCTCAGACATCTCAGACATCTCAGACATCTCAGGCATAACAGACATCTCAGACATCTCAGACATCTTGGACATCACGGACATCTCAGACATCTCGGACATCTCAGACATCTCAGACATCTCAGACATTTCAGACATCTCAAGCATCTCAGACATCACAGACGTAACAGACATCTCAGACATCTTGGACATCACGGACATATCAGACATCTCGGACATAACAGACATCTCAAACATCTCAGACTTCTCAGACATAACAGACATCTCGGACATCTCAGACATCTTGGATATCTCGAACATAACAAACATCTCATACATCTCAGACATCTTGGACATCACGGACATATCAGACATCTCGGACATAACAGTCTTCTCAGACATCTCAAACATCTCGGACATAACAGACATCTCAGAAATCTCAGACATCTCAGACCTCCTGGAAATCACGAACATCTCAAACATCTCGGACATCTAAACACTCTTGGACATCATGAACATCTCAGACATCTCGAACATAACAGACATCTCTAACATCTCAGACATCTCAGACATAACAGACATAACAGACATCTTGGACATCTCAGACATCCTGGATATCTCAGACATCTCTGACATATCAAACATCTCGGACATCTCAGACATCTCAGAATCTCAGACATCTCAGACATCTTAGACATCTCGGTCAACTAAGACATCTCAGACATCTCGGACATAACAGACATCTCAGACATCTCAGACTTCTCAGACATCTCGGACATCTCAGACATCTCGTTCATCTCAAACATCTCAGACATCTCGGACATAAGAGACATCTCAGACATCTCAGACATCTCGGACATAACAGACATCTCAGACATCTCGTGTTAGGATCGATACCAGTTGTTAGGATCGCACAACAACGCACACGCTCGATCTAGATGAACACAAAGAGAAGGATAGAGAGAAGTTGCAAGGAGAACTCTGGCTAAAAGGATTTTTTGTATTGATGACTTCACGTATGTACAGAGAGAATTACAGAGAAAAGAAAAGTACCTCTACAAAGCTCTACCGGACCAGATATATATATGGTATAGTTTACTATATCTGCACCATACCAATTGAGGTTTCGCACAACCTCAATATTCCAACATCAACACATTTTGTCAACATGTTTGCTGGATTCTTTGCACCCTCTATCTTCTCAAAACACATCACCATCTTCAACCAACCTCCGAGTGAAATGGTATCGCCTTCTGTATTTTGAATGATAGATTGGGTTCCTCGCCAACAGCATGAGTCTCAGGAGTTTCTTGAGTATCTGCTACATCACTGTGTGAATCTTTTAGCAACTCAACCTCAACTCCCACTTGTTTCACCTCTGATTTCTCAGCAAGAGTCTCAGGAGTTTCTTGAGTATCTGCTACAACATCACTCTGTGAATCTTTGAGCAACTCAACATCAACTCCCACTTGCTTCACCTCTGGTGTTTCAGCAAGGGTCTCAGGAGTTTCATGAGTATCCGCTACAACATCACTCTGTGAATCTTTGAGCAACTCAACATCAACTCCCACTTGCTTTACCTATGGTTTCTCAGCAAGAGTCTCAGGAGTTTCATGAGTATCTGCTACAACATCACTCTGTGAATTTTTGAGCAACTCAACATCAACTCCCACTTGCTTCACCTCTGGTGTTTCAACAAGAGTCTTCCGGCCCATGCAACCTCCTCTAGAGTTTCAGCGACGCTTCCAGCCGACGCAACCTCCTCTAGAGCTTCAGCGACGCTTACGGACGACGCAACTCCCTCTGGAGCTTCAGCGACGCTTCTGGACGACGCAACTCCCTCTGGAGCTTCAGCGACGCTTCCAGACGACGCAAACCCCTCTAGAGCTTCAGCGACGCTTCCGAACGACGCAACTCCCTCTGGAGCTTCAGCGACGCTTCCGGATGACGCAACCTCCTCTAGAGCTTCAGCGACGCTTCCGGATGACGCAACTCCCTCTGGAGCTTCAGCGACGCAACCCCCTCTGGAGTTTCAGCGACGCTTCCGGACGACGCAACTCCCTCTGGAGCTTCAGCGACGCTTCCGGACGACTCAACTCCCTCTGGAGCTTCAGCGACGCTTCCGGACGATGCAACCCCCTCTGGAGCTTCAGCGACGCTTCCGGACGACGCAACTCCCTCTGGAGCTTCAGCGACGCAACCCCCTCTGGAGCTTCAGCGACGCAACCCCCTCTGGAGCTTCAGCGACGCCTTCGGACGACGCAACTCCCTCTGGAGCTTCAGCGACGCTTCCGGACGACGCAACCCCCTCTGGAGCTTCAGCGACGCTTCCGGACGACGCAACTCCCTCTGGAGCTTCAGCGACGCAACCCCCTCTGGAGTTTCAGCGACGCTTCCGGACAACGCAACCCCCTCTAGAGCTTCAGCGACGCTTCCGGACGACGCAACTCCCTCTGGAGCTTCAGCGACGCTTCCGACCGACGCAACCCCTCTGGAGCTTCAGCGACGCAACCCCCTCTGGAGCTTCAGCGACGCAACCCCCTCTGGAGCTTCAGCGACGCAACCCCCTCTGGAGCTTCAGCGACGCAACCCCCTCTGGAGCTTCAGCGACGCCTTCGGACGACGCAACTCCCTCTGGAGCTTCAGCGACGCAACCCCCTCTGGAGCTTCAGCGACGCAACCCCCTCTGGAGCTTCAGCGACGCTTCCGGACGACGCAACTCCCTCTGGAGCTTCAGCGACGCTTCCGGACAACGCAACCCCCTCTTGAGATTCAGCGACGCTTCCGGACGACGCAACCCCCTCTGGAGCTTCAGCGACGCAACCCCCTCTGGAGCTTCAGCGACGCAACCCCCTCTGGAGCTTCAGCGACGCAACCCCCTCTGGAGCTTCAGCGACGCCTTCGGACGACGCAACTCCCTCTGGAGCTTCAGCGACGCAACCCCCTCTGGAGCTTCAGCGACGCAACCCCCTCTGGAGCTTCAGCGACGCTTCCGGACGACGCAACTCCCTCTGGAGCTTCAGCGACGCTTCTGGCAGACGCAACCTCCTCTAGAGTTTCAGCGACGCTTCCGTTCGACGCAACCCCCTCTAGAGCTTTAGCGACGCTTCCAGACGACGTAACCCGCTCTGGAGCTTCAGCGACGCTTCTAGACAATGCAACCCCCTCTGGAGCTTCAGCGACGCTTCCGGACGACGCAACTCCCTCTGGAGCTTCAGTGACGCTTCCGACCGACGCAACCCCCTCTGGAGCTTCAGCGACGCCTTCGGACGACGCAACTCCCTCTGGAGCTTCAGCGACGCAACCCCCTCTAGAGCTTCAGCGACGCTTCCGGACGACGCAACTCCCTCTGGAGCTTCAGCGACGCTTCCGGACAACGCAACCCCCTCTTGAGATTCAGCGACGCTTCCGGACGACGCAACCCCCTCTGGAGCTTCAGCGACGCAACCCCCTCTGGAGCTTCAGCGACGCCTTCGGACGACGCAACTCCCTCTGGAGTTTCAGCGACGCTTCCGGACGACGCTACTCCCTCTGGAGCTTCAGCGACGCTTCCGACCGACGCAACCCCCTCTGGAGCTTCAGCGACGCAACCCCCCTGGAGTTTCAGCGATGCTTCCGGACGACGCATCCCCCTCTGGAGCTTCAGCGACGCAACCCCCTCTGGAGCTTCAGCGACGCAACCCCCTCTGGAGCTTCAGCGACGCCTTCGGACGACGCAACTCCCTCTGGAGCTTCAGCGACGCAACCCCCTCTGGAGCTTCAGCGACGCCTTCGGACGACGCAACTCCCTCTGGAGCTTCAGCGACGCTTCCGGACGATGCAACTCCCTCTGGAGCTTCAGCGACGCTTCCGAACGACGCAACCCCCTCTGGGGTTTCAGCAACGCTTCCGGCCGACGGAGCCCCCTCTGGGGTTTCAGCAATGCTAACGATCGAGGGAGCGCCCTCTGGTACTTTTCTTCAATTCTCTAATAGTCTTTGTGAAGCTAACTCGTTTCTGTTTGCTCGTAACGAAGTTCTCACAAGGACTTATAACAATCTCCGCATCAAAATACACCTTGTTCATAGCCAACGGTTTTTCGTACATATTCGACAGCGTCTTCAACA
>CM031883.1:2450044-2522978 GCA_018691285.1 Cucurbita argyrosperma subsp. sororia
GATGGTTGAGATTGGACGGAGTCCAAAGATGTCTAGATGTATTAGTGCTGTATGTCCGGGAGAGTCTTGAGATGTCTCGTGGTATGTGCCGAGATCGTGTTGAGATTGTCTGAGAGTCTCAGACTTGTCTGAGATGTCTCTTATTGTCGAGATTGTCTGCGATGTTTTGAGATGACGAGAGTCTCTTGAGTTGTCCCGAGATTGTCTGAGAAGTCTGAGATGTACTCTGAGATGTCTTGTTTTGTTCCGAGAGACCAGACTTGCTGAGATGGCCGTGAGTTCTTTTAGTCCGAGAAGTCTGAAATGTCTGAGATGTCTGTTATGTTCAGAGATGGCCGTGATGTCCGTGATGTCTTTTTATTGTCCGGAGATGGTCTGAGATTGTATCTATTATGTCCAAGAAGTCTGAGATGTCCGTTGAGTGTCCAGTGAATTTTGTTCGTAGGTTGTCAAAGATTTGTTTCGTTATATCTGATGACGACTGTTACGTCCGAGATGTCTGAGACGTGTCTAGAGATGTTCTACTTATTATGTCTATTATGTTCGGAGATGTCTGAGGATTTTTGTCTGTTATCTCCGAGAGGTCTGAGATGTCCGTGATAGTCTCTTACATCCGAGATTTGTCCGTTGATGTCTCCTTACGTCTGAGATGCTATAAAGAAGGTCTGTTATGTCCGGAGATGTCTGAAGAATGTCTTTGTTATGTCTTGAGTTTGAGATGTCTGAGATGTTCTGAGATTTCGTGGGATTCCTTTTGTCTGAGATGTATGAAGATATGTCTGGAGATTGTTCTGAGATGTTTGTTATGATCCGAGATGTCTGAGATTGTCTTAGATGTCCGTGATTGTGTTTCCCAGATTTCTGAGATGTTTGTGACGTATGAGATTTCTGTTGAAGTGTCCGAGATCGTTCGAGATGTCTGAGATGTCTCGTTAGGAAAGATGACCCTGAGATGACTGAGATGTCGGAGATGTCATGAGAGTACTTTGTGGGGTCTGAGATGTCTTTTTGAGATGTCTGAGAGGACCGAGATTCTGAACTGAGATGTCCTTGATTTTGGAGAATGTCTGAGAATACTGTCTGATGCTACGAGATGAGATGTCTTTTATGTCCGAGATTAGTTTATAGATGTTCGGTGACTGTCTGTCGAGAATAGTCTGGTTATGTTCCGAACGAACTGATTCGTGACGTCCTGAGATGTATGAGATGACTGAGATGACTGTTATGTCCGAGATGTCTGCTGATGTGTCGTAGAGTGTCCTTTTTTAGATGTCTGAGATGGTTGTTACGTTGTGATGTTCTGAGATGTCCGTTATGTCCGATGATTTTCTTTATGTGTCTAAGATGTTCTTTTTAGAGATGTCCTTGATGATGTTCTGAGATAAGTCTGATGATATTCTAAGATGTCCTTAGATGTCCGCGGAGGAGAGTTCTATGGATGTCTGTTGTTATTCGAGATGTCTGAGTGACTTAGATGATTGAGATGGATGAGGATGTATGAGATGTCTTGTTCATGGTCCGAGATGTGTGAGATGTCGATGATGTCCAGATGTCTGAGAAGTCTGTGGATGATCTGATATTTCCGAGATGTCTAGATGGCTGAGATGTCCCGTTTGATTTTGCCATTTTGTTTTGTCCGAGTTGATTTTTTTTTGATGTCCGTGATTTCCAAGTGTTTTTTGTTTTTTGATGTTGAGATGTTTGTTATCGTCTGAGACGTTTGATTCCTTTGATTGTCCAACATTTCTTATTATCGTCTGAGATGTCTGTTATGTGGTGCGAGATGTTATGAGATGTCTTTGACGATGTCCCTGAGATAGTCTGTGTGGGCTACGTCCGAGATGTCTGAGAAGTACTCGCTTGCTGAAATGACCTATGATCGTCTTGAGATCTGTTTAGATGTATTTGGAGCTGTCTGTGATGTTCCGAGATGTATGAGTGTAAGTGATGTCTAAGATGTTACTGAGATGTTCTTTTTATGGATGTCCTGAGATGTCCGAAGATGTCTGTCTGAGGAATGTCTGAGATGTCTGAGATGTCTTGTAGATGTCTGTGAGATTGTCTGAGATGTCTGTTATGTCCGAGATGTCTGAGATGTCTGAGATGTTCTGAGTGTCTGAGAAGTATGAGATTTCTTGATGTCAAAGAGGTCGTGAGATGTCTGAGATGTTGAGACGTCGAGATGCTGTTATGTCCTAGATTCTGAGACTTGCTGAGATGATCCGTATGTCCAACAGTCTTAGATATTTGAGATGTTATTATGTCCAAGATGTCTGAGATGTATGAGCGTCTGAGATGTCTGTTACGTCCGAGATGTTTGAGATGTCTGAGATGTCTAAGATTTCCTAGGTGTCTGGATGTCCGAGATGTCTGAGATGTCTGAGATATGTGGATGTCCGAGATGTCTGAGATGACTGAGAGTGTTCTGAGATGTCCGTGATGTCCAACATGTCTATAGATGTCCTAAGATGTCTTAGATGTCTGTTATGTTAGAGATGTCTGAGATGTCTAAGATGACCGAGATGACTGAGATGTATGAGATGTCTGAGATGTCTGTTATGTCCGAGATGTCTTTTGATGTCCGTGATGCCCTAGATGTCCAAGATGTCTGAGAGTGTCTGTTATGTCCGAGATGTCTTTGATTACCGTGATGCCCTAGATGTCTGAGATGTTCGAGATGTCTGTTATGTCCAAGATGTCCTGTGATGTCCTAGATGTCTGAGATGTCTGAGATGTCTGTTATGTCCGACATGTCTGAGATGTCCGAGATGTCTGAGATGTCTGAGATGTCCCGTGATGGTCCAAGATGTCTGAGATGTCTGATGATGTGAGATGTCTTGATGTCTGTTATGTCGAGATGTCTGAGATGTGTATTTTCGAGATGTCGGTGAGATGTCTGAGATGGGACCGAGGATGAATGAGATGTCCGAGATGACTGAGTGCTGAGATGTCTTTATGCCGGATGTCCGTGATGCCTAGATGTCTGAGATGTCTGAGATGTCTGTTATAGTCCGAGAGGTCTGAGATGTCCGAGATGTCTGTTAGTCGAGATTGTGTGAGATGTCTGGATGACGAGATGTCTAAGATGTCCGTGAAGTTAACATGTCTTAGATGCTGAGATGTCTTAGCTGTCTGTATATGTTCAAAGAATCGTCTGAGAGAATTAGAGGAATGAGATGTCCGACTGTCTGAAGATGTTCTGTTAGATGTCTGAGATGTTGTGACGCATGTCCATGATATGTCTGAGATGGTCTGAGATGTCTTTTAGTCCGAGATGTCTTGTCCTGATGGTCCGTGATGTGAAGATGTTCCGTAGATGTCTGAGATGTCCCTGTTATGTCCGAGATGTCTAGAGATGTTAGTAGATGTCAAAGCTGGCTGATGATGTCTGTGATGTCCATAGTATGTCTGAGATGTCTATTGAGATGTGTGAGATGTCCTGAGGATGTCTGCACGATGTTCTGAGATGGTGTGAGATGTACGAAGATGTCTGAGATTGTCATCGAGAATGTCTGAGATCGTCTGAGATGTCTGAGATTGTCCCTAGATGTCCGTGATGCTACCAAGATGTCTGAGATGTCTGAGATGTCTGAGATGTCTGAGATGTCCGAGATGTCTGTTATGTCTGAGATGATGTAGAGATGTCTGTGATGACTCGAGATGTCTCCGAAGATGTCTAGATGAAGTCCAACAGATCTTTAGATGTCTTGCGATGTCTTAGATGTCTGTTATGTTCCAGATGTCTGAGATGTCCTAGATGACTGAGATGTCTGAGATGTCTGAGATGTTTGTGTTTGTATGTCCGAGATGACCTGACGATGTTGAGATGTCCATGATGTCCAAGATGTCTAGATGTCTTAGAATGTTCGAGATGTACTTTGATGTCTGTGATGTCCCCAGATGTCTGAGATGTCTGTGATGTCTGTTAGATGTCCAGTGATGTCCTAGATGTCTGAGATGTCTGAGATGTGTGTTGATGTCCGAGATGTCTGAGATGTCTCGCAGATGTCTCGAGATGTCTGAGATGTCTGAGATGTCCGTGATGTCCAAGATGTCTGAGATGTCCTGAGATGTTTGAGATGTCTTTAGTCCGTGATGTCTGAGATGTCCTGATTATGTCCGAGATGTTTGATATGTTCGTGAGTTTAAGCCCCCTGAGATGACTGAGATTTCAACCGAGATGTCTTGAGATGTCTGAGATGTCTGTTTTATGTCGCAGATGTGAGTGTCGATGTCCGAGATTGAGATGTACCGAGATGTCTAAGATGTCGGTGAAGTCTATTATTGCTTAGGATGTCTGAGATGTCTTAGATGTCTGTTATGTTCAAGATGTCTGAGATGACCTAGATGATTGAGATGTCTGAGTTGTCTGAGATGTTTGTTATGTCCGAGATGTGTTGAGATGTCCAATGATGTCCAAGATGTCTGAGATGTCTGTTATGTCCGAGATGTCTTTCAGTATGTCGTGATGTCCAGATGTCTGAGATGTCTATAGATGTCGCTAGTAGATGTTTTTTTCGATATGTCCGTGATGTCTATGATGTCTGAGATGTTGAGACTGTTTCTGAGAATGTCTGTGATGTCCGAGATGTCCCAGAGATGTCCGAGATGTCTGAGATGTCTGAGATGTCTGGAAGATCGTCTGAGGATGTGACAAAGTTATGTCCATGAGATGTCTGAGATGTATTTGATGTCCAAGTATGTCGAGATGTCTGAGATGTCTGTTATGTTCGAGATGTCTGAGATGTCTGAGATGTCTGTTTTGTTCGAGATGTCTGAGATGTCCGTCATGTCTGAGAATGTCGAGTCTGAGATGTCTGAGAGATGTCTGAACCATGTCTGTGATGTCCGAGATGTCTGAGATGTCCGAGATGTCACCGGGATGTCTAGATGGTCTGAGATGTATGCAGAGTCGTTTGTCCAACAGTCCTGAGATGTCTGAGATGTCGTAGAGATGTCTGTTATTGTCCGAAGATGTCTGAGATGTTTGTCTGAGATGTCTAGAGATGTCTGAGATGACTGGATGTCTGAGATGTCTGAGATGTTTGGAGATGTCTGAGATGTCCGTGGATCGGTCCAAGATGCTCTTAGATGTCTGAGATGCTACTGAGATGTCTGAGATTGTCCGTGTGATCCTAACATGTTGTTAGATGTGCTGAGATGTCTGATTCTATGTCCGAGATGTCTGAGATGTCCTAGATGTCTAGCCGATGTTGAGATGTCTGTTATGTCCGAGATGTCTGAGATGTCCCGAGATGTCCGAAGATGTCTGACTGAGATGTCCTTGAGATGCTGTCTATGTCTGAGATGTCTGTGATGTCAAGCGATGTCTGAGATGTCATGAGATGTCTGAGATGTCTAAGATGTTCTGAGTTCGAGATGTCTGAGATGTCTAGTTATGACCGAGATGTCTAAGATGTTCCGTGATGTCCGAGATAGTCTGAGATGTCTGAGATGTCTGAGATGTCTGAGATGTCTGAGATGTCTGCGATGTCTGAGACGGTCTGAGATGCTCGAGATGTCTGCTGTTATGTCACGAGAATGTCTGAGATGTCTGATGCTATCCTGAGATGTCTGAGATGTCCGAGATGTCCTGAGATGTCTGCGGAGATGTCTGAGATGTCTGTTATGCCGAGATGTCTGAGATGTCGATGATTTAGATGTCGAGATGTCTAAGATGTCTGAGAATGTCTATCGATGTCTGAGATGTCTGAGATGTCCGTGATGTCTGTTAAGATGTCGAGATGTCTGAGATGTCTGTTATGTTCGCAAGATGTCTGAGATGTCAGTATGTCCAAGATGTCTAGATGTCTCCAAGATGTCTGAGATGTCTAAGGAGTCCCTAGATGTCTGAGGAGAGTTTGAGATGTTGAGATGCCTGTTATGTCCCGAGATGTCTGAGATGTCCTGTGATGTCCGAGATGTCTGATAGTGTCTGAGATGTCTGAGATGTGACGACGTGTATGTTCAAGATGTTTGAGATGTCCGGTTATGTCTGAGATGTCTGAGATGTCTGAGATCTGTTATGCCGAGATGTCCTAGATGTCCGCAGATGTCTTGAGATGTCTGAGATGTCTGAAGATGTCCCTGAGATGTCTTGTTATGTCGAGATGTCTGAGATGTCTTGAAGATGTCTGAGATGTCTGAGATGTCTGAGATGTCTGAGATGTCTGAGATGTCCAATTTATGTCTGAGATTGTCTAGATGCTCGTGATGTCCCAAGACTGTCCTGAGATGTCTGAGATGTCTGAGAATGTCCTGAGATGTCTGAGATGTCTGAAGATGTCTGAGTATGTGCGAGATGTCCTGAGATGTCCTCAGATGTCTGAGATGTCCGAAATGTTGAGAGTCCAAGAGATGTCTGAGATGTCTTGAGATGTGTCTGTTATGTCCAAGATGTCCGAGATGTCGAGAGATGTCTGAGATGTCATGAGATGTCCTGAGATGTCCTGAGATGTCTGAGATGGTCTGAGATGACCGAAGATGCCCTGACATGTCTGAGATGTCTCGAGATGTCTGAGATGTACGTGAGATGTCCAACATGTCGAGTTATGCTCTGAGATCTGAGATGTCTGGAGATGTCTGAGATGTCCGTGTTTATGTCCGAGATGTCTGAGATGTTCGTAGATGACTTGAGATGTCTGAGGATGTCTGTTATGTCTGAGATGTCTTTGATGTCCGTGATGTCCAAGGTGTCTGAGATGTCTGAGATGCCGAGATGTCTGAGATGTCTGGATGTCCAAGATGTCTGAGATGTCTAAGATGTCTGTTATGTCATCGAGATGTCCTAGAGATGTCTGAGATGTCTGCAGATGTCTGATTATGTCTGAGATGGTCCGTATGAATATTGTCTGAGAAGTCTGAGATGTCTGAGATGTCTTGAGAATGTCTGGTGATGTCCGAGATGTCTGAGATGTTGTGATGTTCGAGATGTCTGAGATGTCTGAGATGACCGAGATTGTCTGAGATGTATGTCTCTTATGTCCGAGATGTAATGAGATGTGCTGATTACAGGGCGAGATGTCTGAGATGGTCCCTTGATAGTCAAGATGTCTTAGATGAGTTATGACAAGAGTCTGAGTTATGACCTAGATGATTTGAGATGTCTGAGATGTCTGAGATGTTTTGTTATGTCCGAGATGTCTGAGGATGTCCTAGATGTCTGGAAGATGTCTGAGATGTCTGTTATGTCCGAGATGTCGAGATGTTTGAGATATCCGTGTATGTCCGAAAGATGTCTGAGATGTCCGTGATGTCCAAGATGATATGTCTGAGGTGTTGAGATGTCCTAAGATGTCTGGAGATGTACTGTTAGCATGTTTGAGATGTCGAGATGTCTACAGAGGTCTGAGATGTTTGAGTGCTGTCCAAGATGTCTGAGATGTCTGATGATGTCTGTTATGTACCGATTCTAAGAATGTCTGAGATGTTTGAGATTCGAGATGTTTGAGATTGTCTGAGAATGTCTGAGATGGACTCGAGATGACTAAGATGTCTGCAAGATGTCTAGAGTTCTTTATGTTCTGAGATGTCATGAGAGGTCGTATGATGATGTCGAGATGTCCGTTTATGTCGAGATGTCTGAGATGTCCGTGATGAGTTCTGCTGATGTCTGAGATATCTGAGAGTCTGTAAGAAGATGGCTGAGTTAGTCTGAGATGTCTAAGTCTGTATGTACCGAGTAGTCTGCTAGCATGTTTTAAGATGTCTGTTAGAGATTGTCTGAGATGTCTGAGATGTCCGAGATGTAAAAGATGGTTTTGCAGAAATGATCTTGAGCATGTCTGAGATGTCTACGTTATGTCCGAGATGTCTTGAGATGTCTGAGGTTATGTTCTGAGATTGTCTGAGATGTCCATGATTCCAAGCTATGTCTTGAGATGTCTGAGATGTCCTGAGATGTCTGTTATGTTCGAGATTGTCTGAGATGACCTAGATCTGAGATGTCTGAGATGTCTGAGATGTCTGATATGTTCCGTGATGTAACTGAGATGTCCGTGAGATGTCACAGAGGCTGTTATGTCTGATGATGTCTGAGATGTACCGAGAGATGTTACTGATATGGTCTGAGATGTCTGCTAGATGTCTGAGATGTCTGAGATATCGAGAGTGTTGAGATGTCTGAGAGGTTAGAGTTAATGTCCGAGATGTCTAAGATGTCCGTGAGTCCGAGATGTCTGAGGATGGTCCGTGAGATGTCGAGATGTCTTAGATGTCTGTTATGTTCGAGATGTCTGATGAAAGAGTCGATGATGACCTGAGTCCAGATGTCTGAGATGTCTGAGATGTCCGAGATGTGAGAGATGTCCATGAGTCCCAGATGTCTGAGATGTCTGTTATGTCTGAGATGGTCTGTAGATGTCCTAGAATGTCTGAGATAGTCTGAGATGGTATGTGATGTCCAAGATGTCGTGAGATGTTGAGACGTCTGAGATGTCGGTTATGTCGAGATGTCCGAGAGTGTCCGAGATGTCTGAGATGTCTGAGATGTCTGAGAGGTCTGTGATGTCACAAGATGTCGGAGATGTCTGAGATGTCTTTGATGTCTGTTATGTCCGAGATTGTCCTAGAGATGTTTGTTATGTTCGAGATGTCTGAGAGGTATATTGAGATGACCGAGATGACTGAGATTTCTGAGTTGTCTGAGATGTCTGAGATGTCTGTTGTGTCGTACGAGATGTGTGAGATGTCTGAGATGACCGAGATGGTCTACTAAAGATGTCCCGTGAAGTCCAACATGTCTTAGATGTCTGAGATGTCGTTAGATGTCTGTTATGTTCAAGATGTCTGAGATGACCCCCCCCCCCCCCCCCCCATAGATGACTGAGATGCTGAGTTGTCTGAGATGTTTGTTATGTCCGAGATGTGTGAGATGTCCCATGATGGTCCAAGATGATCTGAGATGTCTGTTATGTCCGAGATGTCTTTGATGTCCGTTGATGTCCTAGAATGTCTGAGATATCTGAGATGTCTGTTATGTCCGAGATGTCTCGTGATGTCCTAGATGTCTGAGATGTCTGAGATGTGTGTTATGTCCGAGATGTCTGAGATGTCCGAGATGTCCGAGATGTCTGAGATTTCTGAGATGTGGGGGGGGTGAGCTGTGTCTGAGATGTCCGTGATGTCCAAGATGTCTGAGATGTCTGAGATGTCTGAGATGTCTTTGAGTCTGTTATGTCCGAGATGTCTAAGATGTTTGTTATGTTCGAGATGTCTGAGATGTCGAGATGACCGAGATGACTGAGATGTCTGAGATGTCGTGAGATGATTCTGTATGTTATGTCCGAGATGTGTGAGATGCCTTACCTGTCCGTGATGTCCAAGATGTCTGAGATGTCATGTTATGTAGAGATATGTCTTTGATGTGCCGTGATGTCCTAGATGTCGGAGATGTCTGAGATGTCTGTTATGTGTCAGAGATGTCCATGATGTCCTAGATGTCCTGAGATGTCTGAGATGTTGTTATGTTCGAGATGTCTGAGATGTCTAAGATGACCGAGAATGACTGAGTTGTCTGAAGATGTCTGCGGATGTTTGAGATGTCTGAGATGTCTGATTCAGGTCCAGAGGTCCTGGCCGGTGATGTCCCTCGATGTCTCGAGATTTTTCTCGAGATGTGTAGTTATGTCCGAAACGTCTGAGATGTCCGGGAGATGTCTGCGATGCTCTGGAGATGTCTGAGATGTTCCGTGATGCTCCAAGATGTCCTGCAGATGTCTGAGATGTCTGCAGATAGTCGTTATGATGTCGTTATGTACGAGATGCTCGCTGAGATGTTGGTATGTTCGAGAGAATGTACAGAGCTGTTTGAGATCGACCGATGTAGGCAAAACTGCAGATGTCTGAGATGTCTGAGATGTACTCGTTATAGACCGAGATCTTAGGTCCCCAGATAGTGGAGATGTCCGTGATGTCCAAGATGTATGAGAGGTTTAGTTATGTCCGAGAATGTCTTGATCCGTCCGTGATGTCCATAGATGGTCTGCGATGTCGGCAAGATGTCGCTCTGTTATGTCGACGAGATTAATGCTCCAGGATGTTCCATAGATGTCCCAGCAGGACGTTCTGTTATTGATCCAAGGATGGTCTGATGATGTTCTGAGAGTGTCTTTGATGTACTCTTATGTACCTGAGAGCAAGATGTCTGAGAGGTTTGTGTATGTTCGAAGATGTCTGAGATGTCTGTAGATGACCCGAGATGAGCTGAGATGTCTGAGATGTCTGCGGAGTCTGAGATGCCTGTTATGTCTGAGATTATCTGAGATGTCTGAGAATGTCTGAGAATGTCTGAGATGTCTGTTATGTCCCGAGAGATCGTGTGAGAGTCGATGATGTCCAAGAGTGTCTGAGATGTCTATGATGTCCGTGAAGATGTCCTAGATGTTTGAGATGTCTGAGACGTCTTGTATGTCCAAGATGTCCATAGATGCTCCTAGATGGTCTGAGATGTCTAGATGGTACTGATATGTCCGAGATGTCTGACTATGTCCGAGACGTCTATGAATAGTCTTAGATGTATGAGATGTACGTAGAATGTCCAAGCAATGTATAGAGATGTCTGAGATGTCTGGAGATCGCTCATCCTGATGTAGCGTATGTGTGCGTGAGATCGGTACGAGATAGTCCGAGATGATATCTTATAGTTCGGAGATGTTATGATGATGTCGGAAGATGACCGAGATGACTGGAGATGTTTGGATGAATGTCTCCGAGATGTCGAGATGTCTGTTATGTCTGAGGTGACGTCTGCAGATGTCTAAGATGTCTGAGCATAGTGTCTGTTATGTCCGAGATTGTCGTTAGATTTTTCTGAGATATCTGTTATGTCCGAGCTATATAGAGATGCTCCGCCCTGATGATACCAAGATGTACGGAGATGTCTAAGATGGCCTCTTGTCTGAGATGTTCATGTCTAGCTTCGAAGCATATCTAAGATGTCCGAGTGCATGTACTGAGATGCTCTGAGATCTCTGAGATTGTCCGAGAGTCTGCATAGATGTCCTTTTCTGTTTGAGATTGTCTGAGATCGCCTCGATGAGTCCAAGATGTATGAGATGTCTTGAGGATGCGTCTCTGAGATTGTCTCGAGATGTCTATCACAGACATCTCAGACATCTCCGACATCTCAGACATCTTTGACATCTCGACATCTCGGACATCCGACATCTCAGACGTCTCAAACATCTCAGACATCTTGGACATCACGGACATCTCAGACATCAAAGACATCTCGGACATCTCAGACATCTCAGACATCTCAGACATCTTGGACATAACAGACATCTCAGTCAACTCGGTCATCACAGACTCAGGACATCTCAGACATCTCGAATATCATAACAGACATCTCGGACATAACAGACATCAAAGACATCTCACACATCTCACACATCTCAGACATCTCACACATCTATGACATCTCGGACATCTCAAACATCTCGGACATCACAAACCATCTCGGATATAACAGGACATCTCAGACATCTTGGACATCACGGACATCTCAGACATCTCAGACATCTCAGACATCTCAGACATCACGGACATCTCAGACATCTCGGACATAACAGACATCTCAGACATCTCAGACAATAACAAATATCTCAGACATCTCGGACATAACAGACATCTCATACATCTCAGACATCTCAAACTCTTGGAAATCATGGACATCTCAGACATCCTGGACATAACAGACATCTCAAACATCTAAGACATCTCGGACATCTTTGACATCTTAGACATAACAGACTTCTAAGACATCTAAGAAATTTCAGACATCACGGACATCTCAGACATCTCGGACATAACAGACATCTCTAACATCTCAGACATCTCAGACATCTCAGACATCTCAACATCTTGGACATCACGAGCATCTCAGACATCTCAAACAGAAAAGACATCTCAGACATCTCGGACATCTCAGAGATCTCAGACATCTCAGACATCACGGACATCTTAGATATCTCGAACATAACAGACATCTCAGACATCTTAGACATCTCAGACATCTTGGACATCACGGACATCTCATATATCTCGGACATAACAGATATCTCAAACATCTCAGAAATCTCGGACATAACAGACATCTCAGACATCTTAGACATCTCAGACGTCTCAGACATAACAGGACATCTCGGACATCTCGGACATCACAAACATCTCAGTCATCTCGGTCATCTCCGACATCTCAGACATCTCGAACATAAGAAACATCTCAGACATCTCGGACATAACAGACATCAAAGACATCTCAGACATCTCAGACATCTCAGACATCTTGGACATCACGGACATCTCAGACATCTAAGACATCATAGACGTCTCGGACATATCAGACATCTCGGACATATCAGACATCTCAGACATCTCAGACATCTAGGACATCATGGACATCTTGGACATAACAGACGTCTCAGACATCTCAGACATCTAGGACATCACGGACATCATAGACATCTCAGACATCTTGGACATCACGAACATCTCACACATCTCGGACATAACAGACATCTCAGACATCTCAGACATCTCAGAAATCTCAGACATACAGACATCTCAGACATCCCAGACATCTCAGACATCTCAGTCATCTCGGTCATCTAAGACATCTCAGACATCTCGAACATAACAAACATCTCAGACATCTCGGACATAACAGACATCAAAGACATCTCAGACATCTCAGACATCTTGGACATAACAGACATCTCAGACATCTAGGACATCATGGACATCTCGGACATAACAGACATCTCAGACATCTCAGACATCTAGGACATCACGGACATCAAAGACATCTCGGACATAACAAACATCTCAGACATCTTGGACATCACGGACATCTCACACATCTCGGACATAACAGACATCTCAGACATCTCAGACATCTCAGTCATCTCGGTCATCTCAAACATCTCAGACATCTCGAACATAACAAACATCTCAGACATCTCGGACATAACAGACATCAAAGACATCTCAGACATCTCAGACATCTCAGACATCTTGGACATCACGGACATCTCAGACATCTCAGACATCTCAGACATCTCGACATCTCAGACATTTCGGACATAACACACATCTCAGACATCTCAGACATCTAGGACATCACGGACATCTTGGACATAACAGACATCTCAGACATCTCAAACATCCCAGACATCTCAGACAACTCAGTCATCTCGGTCATCTTAGACATCTCAGACATCTCGAACATAACAAACATCTCAGACATCTCAGACATCTAGGACATCATGGACATCTCGGACATAACAGACATCTCAGACATCTCAGACATCTAGGACATCACGGACATCAAAGACATCTCATACATAACAGACATCTCAGACATCTTGGACATCACGGACATCTCACACATCTCGGACATAACAGACATCTCAGACATCTCAGACATCTCAGTCATCTCGGTCATCTCAGACATCTCAGACATCTCGAACATAACAAACATCTTAGACATCTCGGACATAACAGACATCAAAGACATCTCAGACATCTCAGACATCTCAGACATCTTGGACATCACGGACATCTCAGACAGCTCAGACATCTCAGACATCTCGGACATCTCGGACATCTCAGACATCTCGGACATAACACACATCTCAGACATCTCAGACATCTAGGACATCACGGACATCTCGGACATAACAGACATCTCAGATATCTCAGACATCTAGGACATCACGGACATCAAAGACATCTCGGACATAACAGACATCTCAGACATCTTGGACATCATCAGGACATCTCACACATCTCGGACATAACAAACATCTCAGACAACTCAGGCATCTCAGTCATCTAGGTCATCTCAGACATCTTGAACATAACAGACATCTAAGACATCTCAGACATCTAAGACATGTTGGACTTCACGGACATCTTAGACATCTCGGTCATCTCAGACATCTCACACATCTCGGACACAACAGACATCTCAGACATCTCAGACAACTCAGAAATCTCAGTCATCTCGGTCATCTCAGACATCTCAGACATCTCGAACATAACAAACATCTCAGACATCTCGGACATAACAGACATCAAAGACATCTCAGACATCTCAGACATCTTGGACATCACAGACATCTCAGACATCTCAGACATCTCAGACATCTCGGACATCTCGGACATCTCGGACATAACCGACATCTCAGACGTCTCAAACATCAAGGACATCACGGACATCTCGGACATAACAGACATCTCAGACATCTCAGACATCTAGGACATCACGGACATGAAAGACATCTCGGACATAACAGACATCTCAGACATCTTGGACATCATGGACATCTCACACATCTCGGACATAACAAACATCTCAGACAACTCAGACATCTCAATCATCTAGGTCATCTCAGACATCTTGAACATAACAGACATCTAAGACATCTCAGACATCTAAGACATGTTGGACTTCACGGACATCTTAGACATCTCGGTCATCTCAGACATCTCACACATCTCGTACATAACAGACATCTCAGACATCTCAGACAACTCAGAAATCTCAGTCATCTCGGTCATCTCAGACATATCAGACATCTAGGACATCATGGACATCTCACACATCACGGACATAACCAACATCTCAGACATCTCAGACATCTCAGTCATCTAGGTCATCTCAGACATCTCGAACATAACAGACATCTAAGACATCTCAGACATCTAAGACATGTTGGACATCATGGACATCTCAGACATCTCGGTCATCTCAGACATCTCAGACATCTCAGACATAACAGACATCTCAGACATCCAAGACATCTCAGACATCTCAGTCATCTCGGTCATCTAAGACATCTCAGACATCTCTAACAGAACTTACATCTCAGACATCTCGGACATAACAGACATCAAAGACATCTCAGACATCTCAGACATCTTGGACATAACAGACATCTCAGACATCTCAGACATCTAGGACATCACGGACATCAAAGACATCTCGGACATAACAGACATCTCAGACATCTTGGACATCACGGACATCTCACACATCTCGGACATAACAGACATCTCAGACATCTCAGACATCTCAGTCATCTCGGTCATCTCAGACATCTCAGACATCTCGAACATAACAAACATCTCAGACATCTCAGACATAACAGACATCAAAGACATCTCAGACATCTTGGACATCACTCACATCTCAGACATCTCAGACATCTCGGACATCTCAGACATCTCAGACATCTCAGACATCTAGGACATCACGGACATATCTGACATAACAGACATCTCAGACATCTCAGACATCTAGGACATCACAAACATCAAAGACATCTCGGACATAACAGACATCTCAGACATCTTGGACATCATGGACATCTCACACATCTCGGACATAACAAACATCTCAGACAACTCAGACATCTCAATCATCTAGGTCATCTCAGACATCTTGAACATAACAGACATCTAAGACATGTTGGACTTCACGGACATCTTAGACATCTCGGTCATCTCAGACATCTCACACATCTCGGACATAACAGACATCTCAGACATCTCAGTCATCTCGGTCATCTCAGACATCTCAGACATCTCGAACATAACAAACATCTCAGACATCTCGGACATAACAGACATCAAAGACATCTCAGACATCTCAGACATCTCAGACATCTTGGACATCACGGACATCTCAGACATCTCAGACATCTCATACATCTCGGACATCTCAGACATCTCGGACATAACACACATCTCAGACATCTCAGACATCTAGGACATCACGGACATCTCGGACATAACAGACATCTCAGACATCTCAGACATCTAGGACATCACGGACATCAAAGACATCTCGGACATAATATAGACAACTCAGACATCTCAGTCATCTAGGTCATCTCAGACATCTTGAACATAACAGACATCTAAGACATCTCAGACATATAAGACATGTTGGACTTCACGGACATCTTAGACATCTCGGTCATCTCAGTCATCTCGGTCATCTCAGACATCTCAGACATCTCGGACATCTCAGACATCTCAGACATCTCAGACATCTCAGACATCTTGGACATCTTGGACATCACGGACATCTAAGACATCTCAGACATCTCGGACATAACAGACATCTCAGACATCTCAGACATCTCAGACATCTCAGGCAACTCAGACATCTCAGACATCTCAGACATCTCAGGCAACTCAGACATCTCAGACATCTCAGACATCTTGGACATCACGAGCATCTCAGACATCTCAGACAAAAAAGACATCTCAGACATCTCGGACATCTCAGAGATCTCAGACATCTCAGACATCACGGACATCTTAGACATCTCGGACATAACAGACATCTCAGACATCTTAGACATCTCAGACATCTTGGACATCTTGGACATCTCATATATCTCGGGCATAACAGATATCTCAAACATCTCAGAAATCTCGAACATAACAGACATCTCACACATCTTAGACAACTTAGACGTCTCAGACATAACAGACATCTCAGACATCTCAGACATCGTGGACATCACGGACATCTCAGACATCTCGAACATAACAGGCATCTCAAACATCTCAGACATCTCAGAAATCTTAGAGATCTCGGAAATCTCAGACATCATGGACATCTAATACATGTTGGACATCACGGACATCTTAGACATCTCGAACATAACAGACATCTCAGACATCTCGGACATAAAAGACATCACGGACATCTCAGACATCTCGGACATAACAGACATCTCAGACATCTCAGACTTCTCGGACATAAAAGACATCACCGACATCTCAGACATCTCGGACATAACAGACATCTCAGACATCTCAGACTTCTCAGACATCTCGGACATCTCAGACATCTCGATCATCTCAAACATCTCAGACATCTCGGACATAAGAGACATCTCAGACATCTCAGACATGTCAGACATCTCAGACATCTTAGACATAACAGACATCTCAGACATCTCAGACATCTCAGATATCTTGGACATCACGGACATCTCAGACATCTCGGACATAATAGACATCTCAGACATCTCAGACATCTTGGACATCACTCACATCTCAGACATCTCAGACATCTCGGACATCTCAGACAACTCAGACATCTTAGACATCTTGGACATCACGGACATCTCAGACAGCTCAGACATCTCGGACATCTCAGACATCTCAGACATCTCGAACATAACAGACATCTCAAACATCTCAGTCATCTAGGTCATCTCAGACATCTCGAACATAACAGGAATCTAAGACATCTCAGACATCTAAGACATGTTGGACATCACGGACATCTCAGACATCTCGGTCATCTCAGACATCTCAGACATCTCAGAGATAAAAGACATCTCAGACATCCCAGACATCTCAGACATCTCAGTCATCTCGGTCATCTAAGACATCTCAGACATCTAGAACATAATCAAACATCTCAGACATCTCGGACATAACAGACATCAAAGACATCTCAGACATCTCAGACATCTTGGACATAACAGACATCTCAGACATCTCAGACATCTAGGACATCATGGACATCTCGGACATCTCAGTCATCTAGGACATCACGGACATCAAAGACATCTCGGACATAACAGACATCTCAGACATCTTGGACATGACGGACATCTCACACATCTCGGACATAACAGACATCTCAGACATCTCAGACATCTCGAACATAACAAACATCTCAGACATCTCGGACATAACAGACATCAAAGACATCTCAGACATCTTGGACATCACTCACATCTCAGACATCTCAGACATCTCGGACATCTCAGACATCTCAGACATCTCAGACATCTTTGACATCACGGACATCTCAGACAGCTCAGACATCTCAGACATCTAGGACATCACGGACATATCGGACATAACAGACATCTATGACATCTCAGACATCTAGGACATCACGAACATCAAAGACATCTCGGACATAACAGACATCTCAGACATCTTGGACATCATGGACATCTCACACATCTCGGACATAACAAACATCTCAGACAACTCAGACATCTCAGTCATCTAGGTCATCTCAGACATCTTGAACATAACAGACATCTAAGACATCTCAGACATCTAAGACATGTTGGACTTCACGGACATCTTAGACATCTCGGTCATCTCAGACATCTCACACATCTCGGACATAACAGACATCTCAGACATCTCAGTCATCTCGGTCATCTCAGACATCTTACACATCACGAACATAACAAACATCTCAGACATCTCGGACATAACAGACATCAAAGACATCTCAGACATCTCAGACATCTCAGACATCTTGGACATCACGGACATCTCAGACATCTCAGACATCTCAGACATCTCGGACATCTCAAACATCTCGGACATAACACACATCTCAGACATCTCAGACATCTAGGACATCACGGACATAACAGACATCTCAGACATCTCAGACATCTAGGACGTCACGGACATCAAAGACATCTCGGACATAACAGACATCTCAGACATCTTGGACATCATGGACATCTCACACATCTCGGACATAACAAACATCTTAGACAACTCAGACATCTCAGTCATCTAGGTCATCTCAGACATCTTGAACATAACAGACATCTAAGACATCTCAGACATCTAAGACATGTTGGACTTCACGGACATCTTAGACATCTCGGTCATCTCAGTCATCTCGGTCATCTCAGACATCTCAGACATCTCGGACATCTCAGACATCTCAGACATCTCAGACATCTCAGACATCTTGAACATCACGGACATCTAAGACATCTCGGACATAACAGACATCTCAGACACCTCAGACATCTAAGACATCTCAGACATCTCAGACATCTTGGACATCACGGACATCTCAGACATCTCAGACATCTTAGACATCTCAGACATCTCGGACATAACACACATCTCAGACATCTCAGACATCTAGGACATCACGGACATCTCGGACATAACAGACATCTCAGACATCTTGGACATCACGGACATCAAAGACATCTCGGACATAACAGACATCTCAGACATCTTGGACATCATGGACATCTCACACATCTCGGACATAACAAACATCTCAGACAATTCAGACATCTCAGTCATCTAGGTCATCTCAGACATCTTGAACATAACAGACATCTAGACATCTCAGACATCTAAGACATGTTAGACTTCACGGACATCTTAGACATCTCGGTCATCACAGACATCTCACACATCTCGGACATAACAGACATCTCGGACATCTCAGACATCTCGGACATAACAGACATCTCAGACATCTCAGACATCTAGGACATCACGGACATCTCGGACATAACAGACATCTCAGACATCTCAGTCATCTCGGACATCTCAGTCATCTCGGTCATCTCAGACATCTCCGACATCTCGAACATAACAAACATCTCAGACATCTCGGACATAACAGACATCAAAGACATCTCAGACATCTCAGACATCTCAGACATCTTGGACATCACGGACATCTCAGACATCTCAGACATCTCGGACATCTCAGACATGTCGGACATAACAGACATCTCAGACATCTCAGACATCTAGGACATCACGGACATCTTGGACATAACAGACATCTCAGACATCTCAGACATCTAGGGCATCACGGTCATCAAAGACATCTCGGACATAACAGACATCTCAGACATCTTGGACATCTAGGGCATCACGGACATCAAAGACATCTCGGACATAACAGACATCTCAGACATCTCATACATCTCAGTCATCTCGGTCATCTTAGACATCTCAGACATCTCTAACATAACAGACATCTAAGACATCTTAGACATCTAAGACATGTTGGACATCACGGACATCTCAGACATCTCGGTCATCTCAGACATCTCGGACATCCCACATATCTCAGACATCTCAGACATCTCGGACATCTCAGACACCTAGGAAATCTTAGACATCTCAGACATCTCAAACATCTCGGACGTAACAGACATCTCAGACATCTCAGACATCTCAGACATCTTGGACATAATAAACATCTCAAATATCTAAGACATGTTGGACATCACGGACATCTCAGACATCTCAGACATCTAGGACATAACAGACATCTCTGACGTCTCAACATCTCAGACATCTCAGACATCTTTGACATCACAGACATCTCAGACTTCTCAGACATCTCAGACATCTCAGACATCTCAGACATCTCGGACATCTCAGACATCTCAGACATCTTTGACATTACAAGCATCTCAGACATCTCAGACAGAAAAGAGATGTCAGACATCTCGGACATCTCAGAGATCTCAGACATCTCAGACATCACGGACATCTTAGACATCTCGGACATAACAGACATCTCAGACATCTTAGACACCTCAGACATCTTGGACATCACGGACATCTCATATATCTCGGGCATAACAGATATCTCAAACATCTCAAAAATCTCAAACATAACAGACATCTCAGACATCTTAGACATCTCAGACGTCTCAGACATAACAGACATCTCAGACATCTCAGACATCTTGGACATCACGGACATCTTAGACATCTCGGACATAACAGGCATCTCAAACATCTCAGACATCTCAGAAATCTTAGAGATCTCGGAAATCTCAGACATCACAGACATCTCAGACATCTTGGACATCATGGACATCTCACACATCTCGGACATAACAAACATCTCAGACATCTCAGACATCTCAGTCATCTAGGTCATCTCAGACATCTCGAACATAACAGACATCTAAGACATCTCAGACATCTAAGACATGTTGGACATCATGGACATATCAGAGATCTCAGACATCTCGAACATCTCAGACATCTAGGAAATCATAGACATCTCAGACATCTCAGACATCACAGACGTAACAGACATCTCAGACATCTCAGACATCTAGGACATCACGGACATCTCGGACATAACAGACATCTCAGACATCTCAGACATCTAGGACGTCACGAACATCTCGGATATAACAGACATCTCAGACATCTCAGACATCTAGGACATCACGGACATCAAAGACATCTCGGACATAACAGTCTTCTCAGACATCTTGGACATCACGGACATCTCACACATCTCGAACATAACAGACATCTCAGACATCTCAGACATCTCATACATCTCAGTCATCTCGGTCATCTCAGACATCTCAGACATCTCGAACATACGAAAAACCTCAGACATCTCGGACATAACAGACATCAAAGACATCTCAGACATCTCAAACATCTCAGACATCTTGGACATCACGGACATCTCAGACATCTCGGACATCTCAGACATCTCGGACATCTAAGACATCTCGGACATAACAAACATCTCAGACATCTCAAACATCTCAGACATCTCAGACATCTCATACATAACAGACATCTTAGACATCTCGGACATAAAAGACTTCTCAGACATCTCAGACGTAAGAGACATCACGGACATCTCGGACGTAAGAGACATCACGGACATCTCAGACATCTCGGAGATAACAGACATCTCAGACATCTCGGACATAATAGACATCTCAGACATCTCAGACATCTCGGACATAACAGTCGTCTCAGACATAACAGACATCTTTGACATCACGGACATCACGGACATCTCAGACTTCTCGGACATAACAGACATCTCAGACATCTCGGACATAAAAGACATCACGGACATCTCAGACATCTCGGACATAAAAGACATCTCATAAACAGACATCTCAGACATCTCGGACATCTCAAACATTTCAGACATCTCAGACATCTCGGACATAATAGACATCTCGGACATAAGAGACATCTCAGACATCTCAGACATCTCAGACATCTTAGACATAACAGACATCTCAGACATCTCAGACATCTCAGACATCTTGGACATCACGAACATCTCAGACATCTCGGACATAACAGACATCTCAGACATCTCAGACATCTTGGACATCACTCACATCTCAAACATCTCAGACATCTCGGACATCTCAGACATCTCAGACATCTCAGACATCTTGGACATCACGGACATCTCAGACAGCTCAGACATCTTGGACATCTTGGACATCACAGACATCTCGAACATAACAGACATCTCAGACATCTCAGACATCTTGGTCATCACGGACATCTCTGACATCTCGGACATAATAGACATCTTAGGCATCTTAAACATCTTGGACATCAAAGACATCTCAGACATCTAAGACATCTAAGACATCTCAGACATCTCAGACTTCTCAGAAATCTCGGACATCTCAGACATCTCGGTCATCTCAAACATCAAAGACATGATCTATATGTCCATTAGACATCTCAGACATTTTGGATAGCACAGACAACTCGGACATCTCTGACGTCGCGGACATCTCAGACATCACGGACATCTCGGACATAACAGACATCTCAGACATCTCGGACATCTCAGACATCTCAGACATCTCAGACATCTCAGACATCTCGGACATCTCAGACATCATAGACATCTCAGACATCTTAGACATCACGGACATCTCAGACATCTCGAACATAACAGACATCTCAAACATCTCAGACATCTAGGTCATTTCAGACATCTCAGACATCTCGGACGTAACAGACTTCTCAGACATCTCAGACATCTCATACATCTCGCACATAACAGACATCTCAGACATATAAGAAATGTTGGACATCACGGACATCTCAGACATCTCGGACATAACAGACATCTTGGACATCTCAAACATCTAAGACATCAAAGACATAACAGACATCTCGGACATCTCGGACATCTTAGATATCTCAGACATCTCAGACATCTCAGACATCTCAGACATCTTAGACATCTCGGACATAACGGACATCTCAGACATCACAGACATCTCAGACATCTAGGACATCACGAACATCTCAGACATCTCGGACATCCCAGTCATCTCAGTCATCTCAGACATCTCAGACATCTCGGACATAACAGACATCTCAGACATCTCGGACATAAAAGACATCTCAGACATCTCAGACATCTCAGACATCTCGGACATCTCAGTCATCTCGGTCATCTCAGACATCTCAGACATCTCGGACATCTCAGACATCTCAGACATCTCAGACATCTTGGACATCACGGACATCTAAGACATCTCAGACATCTCGGACATAACAAACATCTCAGACATCTCAGACATCTCAGACATCTCAGACATAACAGACATCTCAGACATCTCAGACATCACAGACATCTCAGACATCTCAGACATCTCAGACATCTCAGACATCTCAGACATAACAGACATCTTAGACATCTCGGACATAACAGACTTCTCAGACATCTCAGACGTAAGAGACATCACGAACATCTCGGACGTAAGAGACATCACGGACATCTCAGACATCTCGGAGATAACAGACATCTCAGACATCTCGGACATAATAGACATCTCAGACATCCTAGACATCTCGGACGTAACAGTCGTCTCAGATATAACAGACATCTTTGATATCACGGACATCACGGACATCTCAGACTTCTCGGACATAACAGACATCTCAGACATCTAGGGCATCACGGACATCAAAGACATCTCGGACATAACAGACATCTATAACATCTTGGACATCTAGGGCATCACGGACATCAAAGACATCTCGGACATAACAGACATCTCAGACATCTTGGACATCACGGACATCTTACACATCTCGGACATAACAGACATCTCAGACATCTCATACATCTCAGTCATCTCGGTCATCTTAGACATCTCAGACATCTCTAACATAACAGACATCTAAGACATCTCAGACATCTAAGACATGTTGGACATCACGGACATCTCAGACATCTCAGACATCTCAGACATCTCAGACATCTCGGACATCTCAGACATCTCGGACATCCCAGATATCTCAGAAATCTCAGACATCTCGGACATCTCAGACACCTAGGAAATCTTAGACATCTCAGACATCTCAAACATCTCGGACGTAACAGACATCTCAGACATCTCAGACATCTCAGACGTATTGGACATAATAAATATCTCAGACATCTAAGACATGTTGGACATCACGGACATCTCAGACATCTCGGACATCTCAGACATCTCAGACATCTTTGACATCACGAGCATCTCAGACATCTCAGACAGAAAAGACATCTCAGACATCTCGGACATCTCAGAGATCTCGACATCTCAGACATCACGGACATCTTCATCTCGGACATTAGACATCTCAGACATCTTGGATAACAGACATCTCAGACATCTCTAGACATCTCAGACATTTCAGACATCACGGACATCTCATATATCTCGGGCATAACAGACATCTCAAACATCTCAGAAATCTCGAACATAACAGACATCTCAGACATCTTAGACATCTCAGACGTCTCAGACATAACAGACATCTCAGACATCTCAGACATCTTGGACATCACGGACATCTTAGACATCTCGGACATATTAGACATCTCAGACATCTTAGACATCTCAGACATTTTGGACATCACGGACATCTCATATATCTCGGGCATAACAGATATCTCAAACATCTCAGAAATCTCGAACATAACAGACATCTCAGACGTCACAGACATAACAGACATCTCAGAAATCTCAGACATCTTGGACATCACGAACATCTTAGACATCTCGGACATAACAGGCATCTCAAACATCTCAGACATCTCAGAAATCTTAGAGATCTCGGAAATCTCAGACATCACGGACATCTAATACATGTTGGACATCACGGACATCTTAGACATCTCGAACATAACAGACATCTCAGACATCTCGGACATAACATACATCTCTGACGGCTCACACATCTCTGACGTCTCAGACATCTCAGACATCTCAGACATCTTTGACATCACGGACATCTCAGACATCTCAGACATCTCAGACATCTCAGACATCTCGGACATCTCACACATCTCGGACATAACAGACATCTCAGACATCTCGAACATCTCACACATCTCGGACATAACAGACATCTCAGACATCTAGGACATCACGGACATCACGGACATCAAAGACATCTCGGACAGAACAGACATCTAAGACATCTTGGACATCACGGACATCTTAGACATCTCGGACATAACAGACATCTTAGACATCTCAGTCATCTCGGTCATCTCAGACATCTCAGACATCTCGAACATAACAAACATCTCAGACATCTCAGACATCTCGAACATAACAAACATCTCAGACATCTCGGACATAACAGACATCAAAGACATCTCCGACATCTCAGACATCTCAGACATCTTGGACATCACGGACATCTCAGACATCTCAGACATCTAAGACATCTCGGACATCTCAGACATCTCGGACATAACAGACATCTAAGAAATCTCAGATATCTATGACATCATGGACATCTCGGACATAACAGACATCTCACACATCTCAGACATCTAGGACATCACGGACATCAATGACATCTCAGACATAACAGACATCTCAGACATCTTGGACATCATGGACATCTCACACATCTCGGACATAACAAACATCTCAGACATCTCAGACATCTTAGACATCACGGACATCTCGGACATAACAAACATCTTAGACATCTAGGACATCACGAACATCTCGGACATAACAGACATCTCAGACATCTCAGACATCTAGGACATCTAGGAAAATATCGAACATAACAGACATCTCAGACATCTCAGACATCTAGGACATCACGAACATCAAAGACATCTCGGACATAACAGTCATCTCAGACATCTTGGACATCACGGACATCTCACACATCTCGAACATAACAGACATCTCAGACATCTCAGTCATCTCGGTCATCTCAGACATCTCAGACATCTCGAACATAAGAAACATCTCAGACATCTCGGACATAACTGACATCAAAGACATCTCAGACATCTCAAACATCTCAGACATCTTGGACATCACGGACATCTCAGACATCTCAGACATCTCAGACATCTCGGACATCTCAGACATCTCGAACATAACACACATCTCAGACATCTCAGACATCTCGGACATAACAAACATCTCAGACATCTCAGACATCTCAGACATCTCAGACATAACAGACATCTTAGACATCTCGGACATAACAGACTTCTCAGACATCTCAAACGTAAGAGACATCACGGACATCTCGGACGTAAGAGACATCACGGACATCTCAGACATCTCGGAGATAACAGACATCTCAGACATCTCGGACATAATAGACATCTCAGACATCTCAGACATCTCGGACATAACAGTCGTCTCAGACATAACAGACATCTTTGACATCACGGGCATCACGGACATCTCAGACTTCTCGGACATAACAGACATCTCAGACATCACGGACATAAAAGACATCACGAACATCTCAGACATCTCGGACATAACAGACATCTCAGACATCTCGGTCATCTCAAACATCTCGGTCATCTCAAACATCTCAGACATCTCGGACATAAGAGACATCTCAGACATCTAAGACATCTTGGACATCACGGACATCTCAGACATCTCGGACATAACAGACATCTCAGACATCTTGGACATCACTCACATCTCAGACATCTCAGACATCTCGGACATCTCAGACATCTCAGACATCTCAGACATCTTGGACATCACGGACATCTCAGACAGCTTAGACATCTCAGACATCACAGACATCTCAGACATCTTGGACATTACGGACATCTCAGACAGCTCAGACATCTCGGACATCTCAGACATCTCAGACATCTCGAACATAAAAGACATCTCAGACATCTTGGTCATCACAGAAATCTCTGACATCTCGGACATAATAGACATCTTAGACATCTTAAACATCTTGGAAATCAAAGACATCTCAGACATCTAAGACATCTAAGACATCTCAGACATCTTGGACATCTCAGACATCTCAGACTTCTCAGAAATCTCGGACATCTCAGACATCTCGGTCATCTCAAACATCAAAGACATGATCTATAGGTCCATTAGACATCTCAGACATTTTGGATAGCACAGACATCTCGGACATCTCTGACATCGCGGACATCTCAGACAACACGGACATCTCGGACATAACAGACATCTCAGACATCTCGGACATAACAGTTGTCTCAGACATAACAGACATCTTTGATATCACGGACATCACGGACATCTCAGACTTCTCGGACATAACAGACATCTCAGAAATCTCGGACATAAAAGACATCACGGACATCTCAGACATCTCGGACATAACAGACATCTCAGACATCTCAGACATCTCAGACTTCTCGGACATCTCGGACATCATCTCGGTCATCTCAAACATCTCAGACATCTCGGACATAAGAGACATCTCAGACATCTCAGACATCTCAGACATCTCAGACATCTCAGACATCTCAGACATAGACATCTCAGACATCTCAGACATCTCAGACATCTCAGACATCTCGGACATAACAGACATCTCAGACATCTCAGACATCTTGGACATCACTCACATCTCAGACATCTCAGACATCTCGGACATCTCAGACATCTAAGACATCTCAGACATCTTGGACATCACGGACATCTCAGACAGCTCAGACATCTCGGACATCTCAGACATCTCAGACATCTCGAACATAACAGACATCTCAGTCATCTCAGACATCTTGGTCATCACGGACATCTCTGACATCTCGGACATAATAGACATCTTAGACATCTTAAACATCTTGGACATCAAAGACATCTCAAACATCTAAGACATCTAAGACATCTCAGACATCTTGGACATCTCAGACATCTCAGACTTCTCAGAAATCTCGGACATCTCAGACATCTCGGTCATTTCAAACATCAAAGACATGATCTATAGGTCCATTAGACATCTCAGACATTTTGGATAGCACAGACATCTCGGACATCTCTGACATCGCAGACTTCTCGAACATCTCAGAGACCTCTGACATCACAGACATCTCGGACTTGTTGGACATCTCGGACAGCATAGAGATCCTAGACATCTCAGACATATCGGACAGCACAAACATCTCAGAAATCTCGAACATCACATACATCTCAGACATCTTAGACATCTCAGACATCTCGGACAGCACGGACATCTCGAACATCACAAACATCTCAAAGATCTCAGACATCTCAAACATCTTTGACATCAAAGACATCACAGACATCAAAGACATCACGGACATCACAGACATCACAAACATCTCAGACATCTTGGACAGCACATACATCTTGGACATCTCAGACATCTTAGACATCTCCAACATCAACGACATTACAGACATCACAAACATCACAGGCATCTCAAACATCTTGGACAGCACAGATATCTCAGACAGCACGGATATCTCGAACATCTCGGACTGCACAGAAATCTCAGACATCTTAGAAAACTTACACATCTCGGACATCACAAACAGCACAAACATCAAAGTCATCACGGACATCTCGGACAGCACAGACACATCTCGGACATCTCGTACATTAATGAAGACTCAGACATCACAGACATCACAGACATTACAGACATCTCGGACATCTCAGACATCTTGGACATCTCAGACATCTCGGACAGCACAGACATCTCGGACATCTTAGACATCTCGGACAGCACAGACATCTCGGACATCTCGGACATCTCATACAGCACAGACATCTGGGACATCTCGGACATTTCGGACAGCACACACATTTCGGACATCTCAGACATCTGGGACATCTCTGACATCTCTGACATCACAGACATCTCGGACATCTCACACATCTCAAACATTTCAGACAGCAAAGACATCTCGGACATCTCGAACATCACAGACATCTCATACATCTCAAACATCTCTAACATCTCAGACATCAAAGACATCACAGACATCACAGACATCACAGACATCACAGACATCAAAGACATCAAATACATCACAGACATCTCAGACATCTCGGACAGCACAGACATCTCGGACATCTCGGACATCTCAGACATCTCCGACATCTCAGACATCTCCGACATCTCAGACATCTAAGACATCTCAGACATCTTCGACATCTCAGACATCCCAGACATCTGAGACAGGACAGACATCTCGAACATCTCGGACATCTCAAACATCTTGGACATCTCGGACATCTCAGACATCTCCGACATCACAAACATCTAAGACATCTTGGACAGCACAGACATCTCGGACATCTCGGACAGCACAGACATCTCAAAAAATTGGACATCACGGACATCTCAGACATCTCGGACATCTTGGACATCACGGACATCTCAGACATCTCGGACATAAAAGACATCTCTGACATCTCAGACATCTCGGACATCTCAAACATTTCAGACATCTCAGACATCTCGGACATAATAGACATCTCGGACAGAAGAGACATCACGGACATTAAGACATCTCTGATATCTCGGACAGCACAGACATCACGGACATCTCAGACATCTCAGACATCTAAGACATCTCAAACATCTCGGACATCTCAGACATCTCAAACATCTCTGACGTCACAGACATCTCAGACATCTCAGACATCACAGACATCACAGACATCTCAGACATCTCAAACATCTCAGATCTCTCAAACATCTCAGACATCTCAGACATCTCGGACATCTCAGACATCACAGACATCTCAGAAATCTCAGATATCTCAGACATAACAGACATCTCAGACATCTCGGACATCTCGGACATCTCAGACATATCGGACATAACAGACATCTCATTCATCTCAGACATCTTGGACATCTCGGACATAACAGACATCTATGACATCTCAGACAGCTCAGACATCTCGGACATAACAGGCATCTCAGACATCTCAGACATCTAGGACATCACAGACATCTCGGACATCTCGAACATCTCAGACATCAAAGACATCACAGACATCTCAGACATCTCAGACATCTCGGACAGCACAGACATCTTGGACATCTCGGACATCTCAGACATCTCGGACAGCACAGATATCTCGGACATCTCAGACATCTCAGAGCTCAAAGACAACACAGACATAACAGACATCAAAGACATCTTAGACATCTCAGACGTCTCAGACATTACAGACATCTCATACATCTCAAACATCTCAAACATCTTAGATATCAAAGATATCACAGACATCACAGACATCACAGACATCAAAGACATCAAATACATCTCAAACATCTCAGACATCTCGGACAACACAGACATCTCAGACATCTCAGACATCTCTGACATCTCGGACATCTCAGACATCTAAGACATCTCAGACATCTCGGACAGCACAGACATCTCGGACATCTCAAACATCTCAAACATCTTGGACATCTCGGACATCTCAGACATCTCCGACATTACAAACATCACAAACATCTAACATCTTGGACAGCACAGACATCTCAGACATCTCGGACAGCACAGACATCACGAACATCTCGAACTTCTCAGACATCTCAGACATCTCATGCATCTCAGACATCTCAGAAATCTCAGACATCTCAAACATCTCTGACATCACAGCCATCTCAGACATCTCAGACATCAGAGACATCACAGACATCTTAGACATCTCAGACAATTCAGACATCTCGGACATCTCAGACATCTTAGACATCACAAACATCACCGACATCTCAGACATCACAAACATCACAGATATCTCAGACATCTCGGACAGCACAGATATCTTGGACATCTCGGACAACTCGAATAGCACAGACATCATGGACATCTCGGACATCTCAGACATCAAAGATATCTTAGACATCAAAGACATCTCAGACATCACACACATCACCCACATCACAGACATCACAAACATCACAGACATCTCGGACATCTCGAACATCTCAGACATCAAAGACATCACAGACATTACAGACATCAAAGACATCTAAAACATCTCAGACATCAAAGATATCTTAGACATCAAAGACATCTCAGACATCACACACATCACCCACATCACAGACATCACAGACATCACAGACATCTCAGACATCTCGAACATCTCAGACATCAAAGACATCACAGACATTACAGACATCAAAGACATCTCAGACATCTCAGACAGCAAAGACATCTCGAACGTCTCGGACATCTTAGACAACTCATACATCTCAGACATCTCAAACATGTAAGACAACTCAGACAGCTTGGACATCACAGACATCTCAGACATCTTAGACATCTCGAACAGCACAGACAGCATAGACATCTCAGACATCTCAGACATCTCGAACATCTCAGACATCAAAGACATCACAGACATAACAGACATCAAAGACATCTCAGACATCTCGGATAGCACAGACATCTCAGACATTTCGGAAATCTCAAACATCTCAAACATCTAAGACAACACAGACAACTCGGACATCAAAGACATCTCAGACATCTCGGACGACACATACAGCATAGACATCACAGACATCTCAAACATCTCGGACATCACAGAGATCTCAGAATTCTCGGACATCTCGGACAGCACAGACATCACAGACATCATAGACATCTTGGACATCACAGACATCACAGACATCTCAGTAATCTCGAACAGCACAGACAACACAGACATCTCGAACATCTCGCATAGCACAGACAGTATAGACATCAAAGACATCACAGACATCTTGGACAACACGGACATCTCAGACAGCACAAACATCTCTAACATCTCAGAAATCTTAGACATCACAGACATCTCAGACGTCTCAGACATCTCGGACATCTCAGACATCTCAGAAAACACAGACAGCTCGGACATCAGAGAAATCTCAGACATCTCAGATAGCACAGACATCTCAGACAGCATAGACATCTTAGACATCTCAGGCATCTCAAACATCTCAGACATCTCACACAACACAGAAAGCTCGGACATCACAGACATCTTAGACATTTGGGACAGCACATACCGCATAGACATCACAGACAACAAAGACATCATAGACATCTCAGACATCTCGGACAACATAGAGATCTCAGACATCTTGGACATCTCAGACATCTCAGACATCTCAGACATCTCAGACATCTCAGTCATCTCAGACATCACACACATCACACACATCTCAGACATCACACACATCACACACATCTCAGACATCTCGGACATCTCGGACCCAGATAGCAGAGACATCTAAGACATCTCGGACATCTCAAACATCTTAGACATCACAAACATCACAGACATCTCGGACATCTTGGACAACACAGACACATCTCGGACATCTTAGACATCTCCGACATCACAGACATTATAGACATCACAGACATCTCAGACATCTCGGACAGCATAGATATCTTGGACAGCACGGACATCTCGGACATCTCGGACAGCACGCACATCTCGGACAGCACATACATCTAAGACATCTCAAACACTCGGACATCTCGGACAGCACGCACATCTCGGATAGCACAGACATCTCAGACATCTCAGACATCACAAATAGCATAGACATCACAGACATCACAGACATCTCGAACATCACAGATAGCATAGACATCACAGACATCACAGACATCTCGAACATCTCGGACATCTTGTGCATCACTGACGTCTCAGACATCACAGACATCTAAGACATCTCAGACATCACAGACATCTCAAACATCTCAGACATCTCAGACATCTCAGACATCTCGGACAGCACAGTCATCACAGACATCACAGACATCTCAGACATCATAGACATCACCGACTGTTGGGTTTTATGTCCTAAAACACATAGTTTGTAAACAAAAACATATTATATTTTCAATGAAGTTATTGTTGTTTATTCAATAAAGATTGTTATTGAATAAGGTGAAATTTACGATCATTAATCTAAATCCAATAAACTAAGAACACTCTGGCTATAGTATGATTACTTGAACTATATGTAGAGACATAAGAGTGGATCAATTTCAAGTATATAGTCAAAATGATCTATAGTATAAGGATAAGGCTGCGTACCTTATTCTGGGGACACTATGGATGCGGCCCACTTTTATATATGATATAAACAATGTGATCACTAAATTGTACATGTGGAGACATGTGAGTGGGGGCGTCCTATGTAATGAGTATTTCATAAGATCGAACCATGAAGAAAACCACTCTCACTTTATAATGTCGTTTACTATTGAGACTGATTTTCTTTTCATTCGATAACCTAGGTAACTCGGTTTTAATCCTGAGCTAACCATGAACTCCTGTTTATTCGGAATTATCCTTAGATTTGCATGGGTGAGAGTGACTCTAGTTCGCCGACTCAATAGGCCTCCCATTTCAGGGGTAAAACTGGGTGAATGGCAGGGTTCGTGGGGTGCAAGATGGAATTCGCTCCTACCCACTTTTAGGGATAGAAGAGAGGTAGTTCCCTTAAGCACTAACTCTAGGTCTTGAACAAGAGGCCCCACCCTCTCATTGGCGTGAGAGGGATTCGGTTTACTGGTTAGACCACAAACCAATTGTTCATTAGAGGATCAGTTAAACAAAAGGAACAAGAAGTAACTTTAGGGGTAAAATGGTAAATTGACCTAGCTCTAGTTACGAACAACCTATGAAGGATCGACTTACTAATCATGGTTATATAAAATGGACAGAAATATATCTATAGTGAGAGGAGTGCAACTACTAGGCTATAGTGGAGTGTCCTAGTAGTTAACGAATGTTGGTTTACCCGGTTAATCTACTAGGTTAATGAGTTTAACCGGTTAATCTTGGATCGTTGGAGCCCATGATCTATAGGTCCATTAGGTCCCTCTACTAGCTCATATCGGACTAAACCAAAGAATAGTGTGACGAGTGTGTTTGAAGTGTTCGAATTCAAATTAGGGAATATGTGCTATATATATACGATATATTTAACCGCATTTTTGTTTTATTTACGAATTAAACAAAAAGAGAGAATCTGAGATATTTAAATAAGATTTAAATATCTTAATCAATTATGTGTCGGAATTGATTGGGATTGGCATTTGAATTAATATTAAATATTAATTAAATAGTTTAATTAATCATTTAATGTTACTTTAATTTGAAATTCATTATTCAAATTAATTGTTGCATTAAAATGAATAAAGTCAAAATGTTGACTTCATTTAATGGAAAAATCCATGTTAGTGAAATTTTGAGTGTCAAAATTTGGTGATCTCAAATTTGCATGAACATGCAAACCTGACTCTTTAAATAGAGTGATCATGGTACATGGAAGGTCTTCTTCTTCTTGGTGAAAAACCTTAAGAAAAACTCTCACAAACACTCTCTTCATATATACAAAATCCCTCCCAAGTTTAGTCACTCACCGGATTTCACAATCCCGTTTTAAGGCCGGAGGATAGTGGAGAAGACACTAGTGGTGGTTCGAAACCGGTTCATGAGGAAAAAGGGGTTTGAACTACAAAAGGTTAGTATTCAAACTCATTAAGTTTTAATACTTATGAACATCCTAGTTATTTATTATAATTGATGTTCTAAAAGTACCTAAGATCCAAATTGCTTCCGCATGTGTTATAGTAACACCATCACCGACATCACAGACATCTCGGACATCTCGGACATCACAGGCATCACAAACATCACAAACATCACAGACATCACAGACATCTCAAACATCTCAGACATCTCAGACATCTCAAACATATCGGACATCTCAGACAGCACAGACATCTCGGACATCTCGGACATCACAGACATCACAGGCATCTCAGACAAATCGGACAACACAGACAACACAGACATCTCGGACATCTCGGACAGCACAGACAGCACAGACATCACTGACATCTCGGACAGCACGGACATCTCGGACAACACGGACATCTCAGACATCTCAATCATCTCGGACATCTCAGACATCTCAGACATCACAGACATCTCAGACATCTCAGACACTCAAACATCTCAGACATCTCAGACATCTCGGACATCATAGACATCTCAGATATCTCAGACACTCAAACATCTCAGACATCTCAGACATCATAGACATCTCGGACAGCACAAACATCTCGGACAGCACAGACAGCATAGACATCACAGACATCAAAGACATCATAGGCGTCTCAGACATCTCAGACAGCACAGACATCTCGGACATCTCGGACATCTCGGACATCTCATGTGATTGTTGCATTTAACCCCAATAGTGGGGTCACTTACTGAGTATTTCTTTAAATACTCAAGCCATGTGCTACTACATTTTTCAGGTTAAGGCAAGACATTCCTGTACGGCTGACGACGACATCGCAACTTGAGACCATGGAACATGCATAGGGTAGTGGTATTTATTTTCTTAGTATTAGGCTAGAATAGGATGTTTTTAACTTAAATTCTTATTCATTTTATTTAGTCTTTTGTTGTGTCGTTTTGAAGCTGTTTTCGAAACACACAAGTCCATGGCTATGTTTTAAGATAAAGGTTATGTTTTATAGAATTTAAATGAAGTCTTCCACATTCAATGTTTATGGTATGTATACAGTAGCGACCTTATATTAAGTAGAAAATTTCAGGTCGTTATAGTTAAGGTATATATGAAATCATTCATTTTCTTTTATCCAAATTTTATTTTTAGAAAATCACAACCAATTATATGTTAGATCTTCCTTAAATTGTTGTAATTATTTAGTTGATGTCAGTAATTTTATATTAGTAAATCATAGTCAAATGAATTTGTTGTTTGAGATGTCTTTGATGTCAGAGATGTCTGAGATGTCTGAGATGTCTTGGATGTCTTTAATGTCTGAGATGCCTGAGATATTTGATATGTCTAAGATGTCTGTGATATCTAAGATGTCTAAGATGTGTGAGACATCTGAGATATCTAAGAAGTCTGAGATGGCTGAGACGTCTGAGCTGTCTATGATGTCTAAGAGGTCTGAGATGTCTTAGATGTCAAAGATGTCTTTGATATCTTTAATGTCAAAGATGTCTTTGATGTCTGAGATGTCTTTGATGTATGAGATGTGTTATATTTCTGATATGTCTGAGATGTTTGAGATGTTTGAGATGTCTTAGATGTCTGAGAGGTTTGAGATGTCTGAGATGTCTGAGATGTCTTTGATGTCTGAGATGTCTTATATTTATAATATGTCTAAGATGTGTTTGATGTATGAGATGTATGAGATGTCTTTAATGTTTGAAATTTCTTAGATGTTTGAGATGTCTTTTGATGTCTGCGATGTCTCTGATTATTGAGATGTCTTTGGATGCCTGTGATTTCTCTGATGATTGAGATCTCTGAGATGTCTGAGAGGCCAGAGAGGTCTGAGATGACTGAGACGTCTTTGATGTCTGAGATGTCTGAGATGTCTTATATGTCTAAGATGTCTGAGATGTCTTATATGTCTAAGATGTCTGAGATGTCTTTGATGTTTGAGATGTCTTTGATGTCTGAGAGGCCGAAGAGGTGTGAGAGGTTTGAGATGTTATAGATGTTTTTGATGTCTGAGATGTCTAAAATGTCTTATATGTCTAAGATGTCTGAGATGTTTATGATGTTTGAGATGTCTTTGATGTCAGAGATGTCTGAGATATCTTTGATGTCTGAGATGTTTGAGATGTTTGAGATGTCTGTGATGTCTGAGATGTCTTTGATGTCTGATATGTGTGAGATATCTGATATGTCTGAGATGCCTAAGATGTCTAAGATGTATGAGACGTTTAAGATATCTAAGATGTCTGAGATGTCTATGATGTCTAAGATGTTTGAGATGTTTGAGATGTCTGAGATGTTTAAGATGTCTTTGGTGTTTTTGATGTCTGAGATGTCTCTAGTGATTGAGATCTCTGAGATGTCTGAGAGGTCTAAGATGCCATTGATGTCTGTGATGTCTGAGTGGTCTGAGATGTCTTTGATGTCTGAGATGTCTAAGATGTCTCTGATGATTGAGATCTCTAGGATGTTTGATAGGTCTAAGATGTCTCTAATGATTGAGATCTCTAGGATGTTTGATAGGTCTAAGATGTCTGAAATGTCTTATATGTCTAAAATGTCTGAGATGTATGAGGTGTCTTTGATGTCTGAGATGACTCTAATGTCTTTGATGTCTGAGATGACTCTGATGTCTAAGATGTCTGAGATGTCTTATATGTCTAAAATGACTAAGATGTATGAGATGTCTGAGATGTCTCTGATGTTCTGAGAGGTCTGAGAGGTCTAGGATATCTGAGATGTCTTTGATGTCAGAGATATCAGGGATGTTTTTGATGTCTGAGATGTCTGTGATGTCTGAGATGTTTTTGATGTTTGAGATGTCTGAGATGTCTTTGATGTCTGAGATGTCTGTGATGTCTGAGTTGTCTTTGATATCTGAGATGTCTTAAATGTCTGAGATGTCTTTAATGTCTGAGATGTCTGAGATATCTAATATGTCTAAGATGTTTAAGATGTCTGAGATGTCTAAGATGTTTGAGATGTCAGACATGCCTGAGATGTCTGAGATGTCTTTGATATTCTAAGAGGTCTAAGAGGTTTGAGATGTTAAAGATGTCAAAGATGTCCGAGAGATCTAAGATTTTTGAGATGTCTATGATGTATCTGATGATTTAATTCTCTAAGATGTCTGAGAGGTATGAGAGTTCTGAGATGTCTAAGATGTCTAAGATGTCTGAGATGTCTTAGATGTTTGAGATGTCTTAGATGTCTGAGAGGTCTAAGAGGTCTGAGATGTCTTATATTTCAGATATGTCTAAGTTACTTCTTGTTTCTTATGTCTCACTGATTCTCTAATGAACAATTGGTTTGTGGTCAAACTAGTAAACCAAATCCCTCTCAGGCCAATGAGAGGGTGGGGCCCCTTGTTCAAGACCTGGAGCCAGTACTTAAGGGAACTACCTCTTTTCTATCCCTAAAAGTGGGAAGGAGAGAATTCCATCTTGCACCCCACGTCCCCAGCTATTCACCCAGTCTTACCCCTGAAATGGAAGGCCTATTGAGTCGACGAACTCGAGCCACTCTCACCCATGCAAATCTAAGGATAATTTCGAATAAACAAGAGTTCATGGTTAGCTTAGGATTAAGATCAAGTTACCTAGGTCATCGAATAAAAAGAAAATCAGTCTCAACAGTAAATGACATTATAAAGTGAGAGTGGTTTTCTTCATGGTCCGATCTTATGCAATACTCATTGCATAGGATGCCCCCACTCACATGTCTCTGCATGTACAATTTAGTGATCACATTGTTTATGTCATATACAAAAGTGGGCCGCATCCATAGTGTCCCCAGGATAAGCTACTCAGCCTTATCCCTGTACTATAGATCATTTTGACTATATACTTGAACTTGATCCACTCTTATGTCTCTACATATAGTTTAAGTAATCATACTATAGTCAAAGTGTTCTTAGTTTATTGGATTTAGATTAATAATCGTAAAATTCACTTTATTCAATAACAATCTTTATTGAATAAACATAAATAATAACTTTATTGAAAATAGAATATGTTTTTGTTTACAAACTATGAGTGTTAGGACATAAAACCCAACATGAGATGTGTGAGACGTCTGAGATATCTGAGACGTCTGAGATGTCTGAGACGTCTGAGATGTCTATGATGTCTATGATGTCTGAGATATCAGAGATCTCTCTGATCTCTAAGATGTCTAAGTTGTCTTTGATGTCTGAGATGTTTGAGATGTCTTTGATGTGTTTGATGTCTGGGATGTCTGAGATGTCTGAGATGTCTTTGATGTTTAAGATGTCTTTCATGTTTGAGATATCTTTGATGTGTTTGATGCCTGAGATGTCTGAGATGTCTGAGATGTATTTGATGTTTGAGTTGTCTAAGATGTTTGATATGTTTGATATGTCTGAGATGTCTGGGATGTCTGAGATGTCTGGCATGTCCTTGATGTCTCTGATGTCTGAGATATATGAGATATCTGAGATGTCTTATATGTCTAAGAGATTAGAGATGTCTGAGATGTCTCTAATGTTCTGAGAGGTCTGAGATGTCTGAGATGTCTGAGATGTCTGAGATGTCTTTGAGGTCTGAGAGGTATGAGATGTCTGAGATGTCTGAGATGTTTGAGAGGTCTGAGATGTCTTAGTTTTGTGATAGGTCTAAGATATCTAAGAGGTTTGAGATGTCTAAGACGTCTCAGATGTCTTTAATGTCTGAGATGTCAGAAATGTTTCAGAGGTCTGAGATGTCTTAGTTTTGTGATAGGTCTAAGATATCTAAGAGGTTTGAGACGTCTAAGACGTCTCAGATGTCTTTAATGTCTGAGATGTCTGAGATGTCAGAGATGTCTTTGATGTTTGAGATGTTTGAGATGTCTGAGAGGTCTGAGATGTTTGAGATGTCTGGGATGTCTGAGATGTTTGAGATGTTCGAGATGCTAGATATGTCTAATATGTCTGAGATGTCTTTAATGTCTAAGATGTTTGAGAGGTCTGAGATGTCTTAGATGTGTGATAGGTGTGAGATATCTGAGATGTCTGAGATGGCTGAGATATCTGAGACATCTTAGTTGTCTTTGATGTCTTACATGTCAGAGATGTCTGAGATGTCTGAGATGTCTGAGATGTCTAATATGTCTGAGATGTCTCTGATGTCTGAGTTGTTTTTGATGTTCAAAATGTTTGAGATGTATTTGATGTGTTTGATGTCTGAGATGTTTGATATGTCAGATATGTCTGAGATGTCTAAGATGTCTTTGATGTCCAAGATGTCTGAGATTGCTGAGATATCTTTGATGTCTCTAATGTCTGAGATGTCTGAGATGTTTAATATGTCTGAGATGTCTGAGTTGTCTGAGATGTCTGAGATGTTTTTGATTTCTCTGATGTCTGAGATGTCTAATATGTCAAAGATGTCAGAGATGTCTGATATTTCTAAGATGTCTGATATGTCTGAGATATTATTAATGTTTGAGATGTCAGAGATGTCTAAAATGGCTGAGATGTCTTTGATGTCTTAGATGTCTGAGATGTCTGATATGTCATAGATATCTGAGATGTTTGAGATGTCTTTGATGTCTGAGATGTCTAAGATGTCTTTGATGTCTTAGATGTTTTTTATGTCTGAGATGTTTTTGATGTATGATATGTCTTTGATGTCTGAGATTTCTGAGATGTCTCTGATGATTGAGATCTCTAAGATGTCTGAGATGCCTGAGAGGTTTGAAAGGTCTGAGATGTCTGAGTTGTCTTAGACGTCTGAGACGTCTTAGATGTCTCAGATGTCTCTAATGTCTGAGATATCTGAAATGTCTGAGATGTCTGAAATGTTTGAGATGTCTTAGATTTCTCAGATGTCTCAAATGTATGAGATGACTTAGTTGTATGAGATGTGTGAGATGTGTGAGATGACTGAGATGTCTTAGATGTTTGAGATGTCCGAGATGTTTGAGATGTCTGAGATCTTTAAGATGTCTGAGATGACTGAGATGTGTGTCTCCCCTTAATCGAGGCTCGATTTCTTTTCTTTTGAAGTCTTAATCATTTTTTTCTATGTCTTCGAGGCTCACAACACTTTTGTCTTTTGGAGTCATAATCATTTTTTGCTATGCCTTTGAGGATCACAATACTTTTGTTCGACATCTGAAGACTCTATTGACATTGCTAAGTTTAGGGCATGGCTCTGATACCATGTGAATGTTTGCATATTCCACCACACATAAATGGTCTGAAAGTTATCTGTTTATAATCAAATAAATTATAAGGATATGGAAAGAATAATAAATGGAAAGAACAATAAATGGAAGGATACCTATGGTAAAAAGGCAAATATCTAGATATTTGCCTTATAATAAAATATCAAATATGATATATATGGTAAACTATAATTTAGTACTAAATATTCTTAACACGAGCCAATAAGTCGAGCCGGCCAACTACGCCGCCAATCCGAGCCACGGGAATTGACGAAGCCGAGCCGTCGTACACGTCAAGCCAAGTCAGCGTACACGCTGTGGAGCCGAGAGCGTAGCTACAAGCGCATGTCTGTATTGGGCCGAAATGCACACGGCCCGTGTTCCTCCGTGGGCTGGTTCAGAGGCACCCGACTCGATTCCAACCCGCATCTTCCTACCCCACTTGAAAACGAAACCCTAATTTTTGCCTCCCCGATTTCGACAACGCAATCTTCTCTATTTCTCTTACAGCCCCGATTCTGACGACGCGCGACACCTTCACCTATTTCGACGCCTTTCCGTCACCGATGACCCCTGCCGCAACTTGTTGTCTCTGCTGGTCACGCAGCGTCTTTGACACAAGTACGACGATCCCGACGTCTATATCTTACTGCCACTCGAAACCTCTCTCCGAAATAGCAATTCTAATGTTCCGAGAGAAAATATTTTTAAGGAAAGAGAAGGGTTGAACATATGAATATAAAGGGTCTCATAAAGTTTCTATTAAGGCAATAACTTTCTTATAGGAGATCGCACACCTTTTCCGGCAGGAATAAATGCATAACATAGTTTCTTTCCATTTTTTGGAGCAAAAATAAAATCTCAAACATAAAATCTAGAAAAGATAAAATCTGAATTGTTACAGTTTCCTTAAGTAACAAAATTACCATGGTAGCTTTCAAACTAGTTTGAATGGGTGTAAAGAAAGCATGACAATAACTTAATGTTCATCTTCAAAACATGTCGGACATGTATTAGATAGACACCTATAAATATAAATTCAACATTTGTTGGACACTTATCAAGCACTTCATTTCAAATAAATTTTTAGAGTAAAATACACAATAAATTATTTAAAATATATTAGTGTATAAACTTATTAATTTTAAATTTCTTTCCAATATAAAATGGTAGTGAATCAATCTTAATATTTGAAGCTTTCAAACGGCTCTCAATGGGGGTAAAGAAAGCATGAGAATAACTATAGATAAATAAGTATGGGATTATTTTATTGTGGCTCTATGCCATTTTCATAGTTAAAAGAAAGTAACCCTCCTTTATTGTAGAGAGAAAGGGCTTAGTGTAAACAAAGAGACCACTCTAATGCTTGTTGAAGTCCTTGAGGACATCTTCAAAGGAAAAGATAAAGACTGGTCTCGGGTTAAACCCAAAGTGCTTCACCTTTGCAATATATGATCAAGGAATACCATCGTCATTTATAGCTTCTATCACAAGAATATAATATTGATGATCAGGTAAGGGGTTGTTAATAATATCGGACAGATCGTTCACTACACGCTTGTAAATTAAACAATGTCCCTGCTTGTTTTTCCTTTCCACTGCAGCCCATGTAGCTTCATTGGAAATGGAACAGAAGGAAACACTTATTCACAACTCATTTTCAAACAATTGTGATAGATAGTTTCAACAAACTTGCTTTGCTCATGAATACTTTGGAGTTCAATATTTATAGTTGTGGATGAAGGCCATTCAAATTGATATAGTCAAATCTTACAACAAAGACTAATTGAGCATTCTTCTCTTATTTTTCAAAGTTATTCTCTCAAATATTGAACCGTAATGATTATTCTCTCTAGAGTGAATTTTAAGTTAAACAAATTTGATCCCGTTAAAAGCTCTAATGAATTGCTAATAATATTATATGTTGTTTAATCTATTTAAATATTAAATATGTGAGAGTAAATGAGTAAATTTTTTTTTAGTAATCTTTCCTCTAAAAAAAATGTGATTTAGATATGTAAAAGATTAATTAATTTCTTTTAATTAAATATATTTTTATTTAAAAATAAATAAACTAACCTTTTTCAACATTTGAACGCAAACAAATTTAGAGAGTATTTGTGGGTGTTATGGATTGGAACCAGAAAATTTGAAGAAAATATATATATATAAAAATAAATATAATGCAACTTTTTAAGAAAATTTTAATTTTTTTTTATGGCTACTATTTTACGGAGTAAGAGAAATATACTGAGTCTCCTAATTTAATTTTAATATTATACCTATAATTATTGAAATTATGTATTTTTTTATTTTAAAAAATTTACCTTTAGTCTATAAAATTTAGCTTGATAATATATCTCACATCTTAATTTTACTATACTTAAATTAACTCATAAAATTACTATACTAAAATTAACTCATAAAATTTTACTATATTTTGGTATTTCGTTACTCATTTGGAGAACGTTTACAACTTTGAGTAGAAATTTGAAAATAAAATTTACATTTTGTTTGACTTTTCCAAACCATAAATAAATATAATTTTTAAAAAATAATTTTAGAAGAAAAATACATGAAAAATATCTCTGAGATATTTAATTAATTTTTAAAACTTATATGGAGTAAAATCTTTATATTTTTAATGAAAAATTTTAGAGAATTTGAACTAGAAACAGTTACTTTTAACTGTTATACAAGTCTAAAAGTACCAACAAACTTGGTTCCTATGCAAAGAAAGAATATTAACATGGATTAAAAAGGTCGACATTATAAATATATCTTTGGTGATATCGAGCTTCACATATAGAGTACTATATTTTTGCTAAAAATTCAAGTTTGTTCACGATTGAAAATGTGTCAAATCAAAAGATAAGATAAGATGCTAATTAAATTTAGGACTAATTTTTGTAGTTAATTTGAATTTTAATGGTTCCTTATCTTAAAAACAAAAAAGAAAAAAAAAATGGTTATTCTCTCCTAAATATTGTATTGGTTCACTTTTAAAAGATAAGTATCTAAAGACTAAAATATTGGTTCGACACTTGATGGGCCCGACATTTCCCTTAGACATGGTCACGTTCCTTACTTCTGGTTTCATGTCACGTTCCTTACTTCTGGTTTCTAAAAGTGAAAACTATGATGTTTTATATTCACTCACATGTAACCTAGAAAAATTCTCAAATAAAGTACGTCTAACCATGAAATTTCTATGATTGAGCTACCAAAAAGGGAGAGTGGCTATCAATTTTTTTTTTAGGTTTCTTAACCATCATATCCTAAATATCGCTCTCATCCAAATGTTTTTTTTTGTTCATTCTTGTACCCTCTTTTAATCCGATGTCACACTTCTATTTACAAATAACTATTATAATACTCTTAATTAAAGTAAGTTTTATTTTATTTTATTGTTGAAATAAGTACTACAAAGTTTCATTTTAAACCGTCTACTACAATATCACTATTAAAAAAATAAAAAAAATTATTTCAAGCTGATCACTCTTATACATATAATATGATAAGAGACTAAAGTGGAAAGTTGATTAGAAAATTTTGATAGAATTATATTCATTCGTTCGTAACAAAGATAAATTGAATTATAATGTTCATATTAACACGGTTGATACAACGATAAGAAGGGTACAAAATAAAAAGAGAACGAAAAGATACTCATATGAGAATTATGATATCATTATGGCTATGCCATTTTATGGATAAAGGAGAGTAGTGCTCCCACAAACACATAGAGAGAAGACTTATTGTAAGTAAAGGTAGCAGTCTACTAGTTATACTGCTACTTGGAGACGGGGAATTTGATGACTTCTTCAAAAGATAAGAGTGCATGGGATGGCGGTGGTGGATATATCGGACGAATAAGTCGGAACTTCTTCACCTTTGCAATATATGACCAAGGAATATCGTAGTCATTTATAGCTTCTATCACAATAATATAAAACAGGCCAGCAGGAAGATTATAGAACAAACCGTTCACCACACACATAAAAATGAAATGATGTCCACTACTCCTGTTATGCTCTTCCACTGCAAACCTTCCAACTCTGTGCACTTCGTGATCATTGACATTTTTAATTGGAATTATATTTGAAGGCAACTCTTCTCCACAACTCATTTTGCAACACCTTTGATAGATAGTTTCAACAAACTTGCTTTGCTCATGAATACTTTGGAGTTCAATATTTATAGTCGTGGTTGAACACTATTCAAATTGATATAGCCGAATCTTACTATAAAGTTATTCTCTCTCGAAAATGGTACGATATTGATTATTCTCTCTTAGTGAATTCGAAGTGAAACACATTCTCTACCTAAGTAATTCCAAGCTGCAAGCTTCACACTAAGAGAAATCCAATCCCCAAGTACCATTGTCCATAAGTGTGAACTATTATGGTAACATATTATTTTAATCAAAGTCAAGTGTCCGATATGAAACGTTGGATTATAAATATCTAATATATTTATTGTATTAACAAGTGTTCAATACATATTCAACAATTGTCAAAGAGGGACGTCATAATAAGTTATTCTCATGCCTTTTTTACATGGGTCAAAGAGTATTTGATAAGCTTACAAAATTAAGGGTTTTCTTTTTTTCTTCTTCCTTTTCTCTCTTTTTCACGTTCAAGTTTTTTTTTTTTTTTTTTTTTTTTTTTTAAAAAAAAAGTTAAATGTGAGAATGAAGAAGAAATAAAGTGTGTTTTTTCGTATTTATGTCTTCGTTTTTTTTTTTTTTAAATAACATGAAATCTTGTCCTTGTGGTGTCATAATTGTGTCTCATATACATATATCATGTTCTTGGAGCACAATCTAATACTTTTGATAAATGATTTCAAGCGACTTTGTAAACCTGACTTTGTTCATAAATACTTATGGGTTCGATATTTATAATTGTAGTTAAACGCTACTTAAATTGATGAAATGGAATTTGAGAATAGAGACTAATAGAGCAGGTATTCATTGAGAGATAGTTTCGAATCAAATTCTTTATAATTGGGACAATGGATGAATGGTTTTCCAAACCAAGTGTTTTACCCTTTTAGTTTTAAAATAAATGGTTTTTTTATGTTTCAATTTTATTAACCATGATTATTTATGAATTTCATTAAAATTAATTAACTTCAATGTGTTGTTATGTTTTTTTTTTCAAAATTTATTCTATGGATTCACATTTTTTATGTTTTATAAATAAAATTAATAACAACTTAATAACCAAAAAAAAAAAAATTGTATGGTTTTTTCAAAATTCATAGGCTAAATTAATCAAAGTATTTCGGATCCCGCTTGAACGAAACGGAAGATATTGTCGATAAATAGAAGCTATATCCGCTACAATGCAATTATTGCATATAAATTGACCTTTTGTCGAAGACGAAAATAAATCGTAGTAATAAATAATAAAAAGTCATTGAATTTGTTCGTACCATTCTGTCATCGATCACTGCTGGGTCGGTTGGTGAGTCACCCCCCAAAAAGCATCGATCAAAAAAGAGAAAGGAAAGACACAAAAGATTAATTCGACAGATTGAACTCGTCATTAATATGTTTGCTCGCGGTAATTGTGACCTCTCGGGAGAATCGAGAGGAAAATAGCTTTTTATTTGAAGACCCTTTACAGTCTCGTAATTGAACTTTCCAATTTGTCTAAAAAATATCTTTTAAACACTTCAATAATACCCTTCAAAATATCTTAGCCATTAATTTTCGATCCATGCTATTATTTTTATTTTTATTTTTTTTCTGAAAATACTCTAGAATTTTCAAACTGGTTTCAAAACTATACTTTGACTTTCAATGGTGTTTTAAAAATATTCATTAATTTTTAAAATTTTTATTAATACCCTTAATTTTTCTTAAAAAAGAAGAATCCAAAATAATTTTACGGTTGCCACGTTTCAAAAACACTAATGAACTCTCAAAAGTAACATTAGAAAGGAGATAATGTATGAGATGTTGATAGATGGTTTAATTTCCATCTATATATCGACCATAAAAGCTTTTTTATTTTTATTATTATAAAAGTGAAGAGTGTTAATGCTACCTTTAAACTTTCATGAGTATACTAATTCTAACCATATTTTTGAATTACTTTAAAAAGATAAAGGGTATAATGAAACTTCTAATTTTGGAACAAAGTATTAACTATTTCAAAACTAACGGTAAGAATATTTTGTAACTTATTTTGAAAAAAATTTAAAAGTATTACCGAAACTTTTGAAAATTTGGAGATAGTTTTAAGATAAAGTATAAAGTTTAGGGATATTTTTATTAATTTAGCCAAAACATTATATGAATAAAAAAAGCGGGAAAAGGAGATGGAAGACCATACATATAGAAAACCTTTGATTTCGGGAGCGTATCAAATACGGTTTGACCGAGTATAAAAAAAGTATGAGAATAACTTATTCTCATATCCCATCTTTGAAAATGTGTATTAAACAAAAGATTTTATTTCGCTTTCTCATTCTTATATTCATTTCATTTTGATCTTCGTTCCAGTAACAAAATTAAAGTGGTAGATTTCAAACTAGTTTAACTGGCCGCAAAGAAAGCACAACAATAACTTATTCTCATGTCCATCTTCCAAACATGTGAGACATGTATTAGACCCCTATAAATATTAATTTGTGAGTAGAAGTTTGAATTGAGCTCGATTGAAAAGGTAATCTTAAATAATATCTGTAAAAATATATAAAATTTCATTTTTTAAACATTCAAAACAAAGAGTCAATAAAATGTCATTTGTACCATTTTTTTAATTCTCTTATTTTTTAAAGATTAAAAAAAAAATTATTCTCTCTCGACCATGGTATGATATTTGATTCTTCTCTCTAGAGGGAATTTTAAGTGAAAAACATGAATCAAACTCAAAGTATCAACTTGAATAAGTGTCAATTTTTATTCTCCATTTGAACCTGAATTAAACTTTTTTTTTTTTTTTTTTTGAGCATATCTATTTATAGAAACCAAATATACAGTAGTCACACAAATAAAAATGAGATATGGATAAGAGACATAAATATGATATCAAAGAACTATGGTAACATGTCATTTTAAAAAAATTCTAGGACACGGATGTGAGATGACGCATTAAGTTTTTTAAAATACATTTTAAAATTTATCAATTTTATATTAAAAAAAATTCAAAATAAATAAATTTATATATTTATTTGCTTAAATATAGTTTAATACGTGTTTCACTCTCAAAATTTAATCAGAGTCAAGTGTCTGGTGTGAAAGGTTAGATTTAAATGTCTAACATATCTATTCTATTAAGAAGTGTTCAATACATATCCTTATATATGGTATTAAGAAATGTTAATTATATATCCAACAAGTATTCAATACATAGCCAACACGTGTCGAAAAGAGACATAAGAAGAATTAGTTAAAAATTTGGGGTTATCCTAAGGGTGACAAGAAGTAAATAACACACGGATCATGATTCTTAATAAGATTCAAGGTCCTTAGGCATAAATTTTAGGGTTAACAATTTGGGGTATTTTAGTCATTTTCCTTAATCAATAACTTATAAAATAGATGAAATAAATTGATAAATTAATGGTCGAAACAAGTTGCGGACTAACCACAACCTATATAAGACCATCAACGTATCCATTTACTTTCACGGAGTAGTGCGGTGACGACACAACTATCTATTCTTTTGCTTTTTACTAAAGAATACCGTGTGCTCGCCCCTCCAAGTGGCATGCCGCTATTTTTTTAGGGGTCACTCTCGTTAGAGTGGTACCTACATCAATTTTAGTTTAAAATAGTTTTTTGTTCCTTTTATTATTAAAATTGGTATTTTGTTTCTTTTATTATGTTTTCTAGTATGTGTTTTGTATATGGATCTTAAAGGACTCTAAATTTCACCTTGTAATGTATGGATCTCAATACATTTAAATCTTCTCAAAAGTTAGGGTAACATTGGTCTTCCTTAGGATCATAACGAGCTAGATAAAAAAGCTCTAGAACTTTAAATTCAATAACCAATAACTTGGGTTTGATTCGTGATAGGACCTCTCTTCTTATCTCTAATATTAATTTCTAGAACATGACTCAACCGACATAAAACATGAAAATCATGCAAAAATAAGTTTTAACAAGGGGTTCTATGGTGTAGTGGTTAGTGTTAGACGAGCACGACTCTCCACAATGATATGATATTGTCCACTTTGAGCATAAGCTCTCATGGCTTTGCTTTGGGCTTCCCCAAAAGGCCTCATCCCAATGGAGTTAGTATTCCTCACTTATAAACCCATGATCATTCCGTGAATTAGGGGATGTGGGACTTCCATCATCCAACGGTTAGCACTTTGGATTTTGATTCCAACAACCTGGATTCAACTCCTTTAAGAAATCCATATAGAGTAAATAGGGCAATATGGCCAACATTTCCCTAAGCCTTGAGAATGAAGCTTTAAATTCATTTGGAGTTATATCTCTTGGCCAACATTTAGACAACAAGAATCTAGTGACCCATTTTGTTTATCGTTACTTCTGTTTGGTCTATTAGGTAGGCCCTCGAGATGGCTTAGCGTTTGTACTCTAAGGAGGTCTATTTGTTACTCCATTTTGTCTATCATTGCCTCTGTTTGGTCTATTAGGACCTTCATTCTACTGACCTTGTGGCTTGGTTTGTATAAATTTACTTTGGCCCGAGGTTGTAATACTTCGACAAAACAGAATACTTGGTCGTTCTCAGACATATCCATGATATCTAACATCAAAACTGAAAACTACTTAACGTAGTCACTTATGCCTTCGATGTGAATAAGTTTTCACAGTTTTCTTTTGTTATGAATTCTACGTTCTCGAGGAAGAACTGAATCTTACATTCCTTCTCTAGGTCTTCCGATGAGTTTATGGTGAATGAACCATTTTTTATATCATTCACCTACGTGTGACACTATAGTTTTGCATCGTCCATGAGATGTATTGTGGCAAACGTAACTCTCAGGTCTTTTGAGCAAGTTTCCGTATCCTTCAAGTATTGTTTTATGTCAAAAAGAAAGTTTTCTAATTCTTTGGCATCTTAGTTCTCATTGAAGGCCTTGGGTTCTTGGATTTTAAGTTTGTTACACCTAACATGAGCTTGGTCTGGGGTGTTGGCCCTCATTGTCAAACTCGGCCCTCATTGTCAAACTCACTCAAGTGTTCATCTCAGTCATTTCAGCCTTGATGGCGTTCACCAAGAGAAACCTTAGAAATGACCGGTAACTGATCAACTAGATTATCACATTAACTATTTGAATCAAATAAAGTGACATTAACCATTTGAATCACCTCAACCCCACTTGTTGAACTTGACCAAATGTCTATAACATAACAATAGAAAAACTAAGAAAGTACAAAGTTCATAAAAGTCATTTTAATCTAAAATACTATTGAACTTGACTATTACAGTGCCACTCAAATGTAGTAAAGTTTAAATCCAGGTCTCCTTGTCAAACTCACTCGGGTGCTCATCTCAACCATGATGGCGTTCAACAAGAATGACCTCGAAAATAGCCGGAATATCGCATTAACCATTTGAATCACCTAACCCCACCTGTTAAAATTGAACCAAATATCTATAACATACCGCTAACAAAAGTAAGATACTATTGAACTTGACCATTATAGAGCCTCTCAAATGTAGGTAAAGTTTAAATAATTCCATTACTGGGAATCAAACTCAAGTATCTTGGGTGAAACCCAGATATCCTAACCGCTAGACAACAATGGATTATTGGTGTAATTGTCCTAGAGTCTTTCGTCCGATTGTTGAAGAGTTTTAGCATGATCTTTTGGGTAATGTCTAACTCTTCGACACGTCCTTCCATGTGTGTGATAAAGTTCTTAGAGCTATCGCGACGTTTTGAGCTGTTCGATCGTGTGGCTCTTTCTTCAAAAGAGTCAACATCAAATGCCAGGTCTTTGACTGGTAACCCACCCAGGGGAGCGTTGATTGCATCGATTCCATCAATGGTCTTCCCATGAGTTTATGGTGCTTCACCCATTATGTATACCATTCACCTTCGAGCGCTACCATAGTTTTGCATCATCCATGAGATGCATTGTGGCCAACGTAACTCTTAGCTCCTATGAGCAAGTTCCTCTAGTCTTCAAGTATTGTTCTACGTCAAAAATAAAGTTTTCTAATTTCTTAGTATCCCACTTCCTATTTAAGGGTTTGTGTTCTTGGATTTTCAATTTGTTACGCGCCCAACGTGAGCTGAATCACCTCAACCACACTTGTTGAAATTGAACCAAATATCTATAGCATAACTCTAACAATCCATTGCCGAGAATCAAACTTGGGTCTCTTAAGTGAAAGTAAGATATCCTATCCACTGGACAACAATGGACTTTTGGTGTAGTCGTCCTGGAGTCTATTGTTCGGCTGCTGAAAAGTTTTAGCATGATCTTTTGCGTAATGTCTAACTCTTCGACACGTCCTTCCAGGTGTGTGATAGAGTTCTCAGAGCTACCGTGACGTTTTAAGCTGTTCGATCGTGTGGCTCTTTCTTCAAAAGAGTCAACATCAAACGTCAGGTCTTTGATTGGCAACCCATCCAGGGGAGCTTTGATTGCATCGATTCCATCAACGACCTTCCCATGAGTTTATGGTGCATGATCCATTTTTTATACCATTCACCTTTGAGCGCCACCATAGTTTTGCATCGTCCATGAGATGCATTGCAGCCAACGTAACTCTCAGGTCCTATGAGCAAGTTCCTCTAGCCTTCAAGTATTGTTCTACATCAAAAATAAAGTTTTCTAATTCTTTAGCATCCCGGTTCCAATTTAAGGGTTTGTGTTCTGGGACTTTCAGTTTGTTTAGCCCAACATGAGCTTGGCTTGGGGTGTGGTTCTCAACGGCCCTCCTTGTCAAACTCACTCGGGTGCTCATCTCAACCTTGATAGCGTTCAACAAGAGAGACCTTGAAAACGACCTAATTATCTCATTAACCATTTGAATCACCTCCAACCCCACTTGTTAAAATTGAACCAAATATCTATAACATAACTCTAACAAAGGTACAAAGTTCATAAAAGTCTTTTTAATCTAAGATACTATTGAATTGGACCGTTACAGTGCCTCTCAAACGTAGCTAAAGTTTAAATATAATTGGTGACAAAAAGATGAAAGTATACAATAAAAGAAATAAGAAAATAAAATTCCATTGCTGAGAATCAAACTCAGGTCTCCTTGATGAAAGCCAGATATCCTAACCGCTGGACGACAACAAATTTTTGGTGTAGTTGTCCTAGACTCTTTTGTCTGATATCTAGAGAGTTTCAGCATGATCTTTTGTGTAATGTCTAACTTTTCGACACGTTCTTCATGTGTGTGATAGAGCTCTCAGAGCTACCGCCATGTTTTTTGTTGTTCGATCATGTGCCTCTTTCTTCAAAAGAGTCAACATCAAACATTAGGTCTTTGATTGGAAACCCATCCACGGGAGTGTTGATTGCTTCAATTCCATCAATGGTCCTCCCATGATTCTTTGGTGCATGAAATTTTTTTTATATCATTCACCTTCAAGCGCCACTATAGTTTTGCATCGTCCATGAGATGCATTGTGGTCAACGTTACTCTCAGGTCTTTTGAGCAAGTTCCTATAGCCTTCAAGTATAATATCACAACATATTAACTTATTTGATATGTTAAATATTAAAATAATTGATATATATCATAAACATTAAATAAAAATATATATTTGAAATACTATGACATTTAAATATGATTTAAATAAGATATTATATGTTAATGTATTAAGTATTCAAATATATAATTTGACAAAAATTATCACAAGTTCACGGTAAATAGAACCCTTGGGTTAAGTAAGAAAGCATCAAACACCAAATACTCTCTACTCTCCAGAGAGTGGAAAATTTAGCTCTACTTCAAAAGACTATAAAAGAGATACAATCGTTAAGAGAGATAGAGCAAGCACATTAAAAACCTACTCGAACTTTCTCCAAAGAGATAGAGCAAGCACATTATAAAAACCTATTCAAACTTTCTCCCAAGAGATAGAGTAAGCACATTAACACCTACTTGCTCCATATTTCTTCATTATAAGTTTGCTTTGGGCACAAAAAGGTAATGTACCTTGAAATTTCTTAAGAAAAACTTTTGAAAATCTAAAAGGAGCTAAAAGAGTAAGGTTAAGATAGATTATAAACCTTCATTATTTTTTTTTTTTTATTTTATATATATTTTTTTTTTGTAAGTTCCTTTATGTCAGAACAAGAACTAAGCTTAGAAGCTATATTAGGTACTGGATTTTTAAAGGAATTGTACACTTTTAAAATTTTGAAAAAAATTGAAAAAAAAGGTTAGAAAGAAAGTCTTAAAGACAAATATAAATTTTATATTTAAAAATCTTGTCCTTAGAAAATCTAAGACTTGCAAAAACATATTAAACAACAACATATTGTTGATTTACTATTTAAGGTTTTTCTGAAAGAAACATTCCAACCAAGGTCTATTCTGTAAAAATTAAATAGGTGATATTTTGTCGAGGAAGCTGATAAAGGTCTTCAAAGACCATGTGGTCATGTCTGACATTTTACGTTAACAACACGACAAAAAGAAACAAGAAATTTTGATATCGGTAATTAACTACAAACCCTTGAATAAGGTTTTAGAATAAATAAGATATCTAATTTGAAACAAAAATGATTTGATAAAAAGAATTTTAGAGTATGTTTTCATAAATTCGATATGAAATTGTGATTTCGGCAAATTCAAATTTTCTAAAAGGAAAAATATAAAATAGCATTTAATGTTTGGTTTAGAAAATAAGAGAGGATCGTCATGCCATTTGGGCTAAAAAACGCTCCATCCGAATTTCAGAAAATTATGAATGATAATTTCAATCATTTCAAAATTTATCAATAGTTTATATTGATTATGCGTTGATATTTTCAAAACCATTAAGATCAACACTTTAAACATCTACATACATTCATTAATGTAATCAAAAGAAATCATCTAGTTTTGTCCATACCCAAAATCAAATAATATCAAACTCAAATCCGTTTTTTTGGATTTTAAATTTATTTGAGCCTTATAAAACTCATCCAATGGTCCATTGAGTTTGCTTCAAACTTTCGTGACGATGTATTAAAAAAAAGCAAACTTCATAAAAAATTTAAGTTGTCTCAATTATGTATCTTATATCCTTCAAGACATCAAGCACATTTACAAACGTCTTTATGAGTGTCTTCAAAATAATACAAGTCTTGATTTGTCAGGCATACCGCTGCAACCCAAAAAAACCAAATCATTGGTCAAATAAACTCTCTGCTTAAGTCTTATTGACCCAGATGTCTGAGATGTCTGAGATGTCTGAGTTGTTTGAGGTGTGAGAGGTGTCTGAGTTGTTTGAGATGTCTGAGTTTTCTGTGATGTCTGAAGTGTCTGTGTTATCTGTGATGTCTGAGATGTGTGAGATGTCTGTGATGTGTGAGATGTCTGAGATGTCTGTCATGTCTGAGACGACTGAGACGTCTGTGATGTCTATGATGTCTGAGATGTCTGAGATGTATGAGATGTCTTTGATGTCTTTGATATCTGAGATGTCTGAGATGTCTGTGATGTCTGAGACGACTGAGATGTTTGTGATGTCTGAGATGTCTGAGATGTCTGAGACGACTGAGATGTTTGTGATGTCCGTGATGTCTGAGATGTCTATGATGTATGAGATGTCTGAGATGTATTTGATGTCTGCGATGTCTGCGATGTCTGAGATGTCTTTGATGTCTGAGATGTCTGAGATGCCTTTGATGTCTTTGATGTCTTTGATGTCTGAGATGTCTTTGATGTCTTTGATGTCTTTGATGTCTGAGATGTGTAAGTTGTCTGAGATGTCTGAGATGTGTAAGTTGTCTGAGATGTGTAAGTTGTCTGAGATGTCTAAGATGTGTGGGGTCCTATGGTAGATGAATAACTCGATTTTCTATTATAAGGACCTTGGTTCTAAGGTTTTGAGTTCTTAAGTTCTTAGTTTATGGATTTTTGTAATTATTCTTATTTCTTTTCCATTGGACACTCGATCGGGAGACGTGTGGGGTTCTATGGTAGATGAATAACTCAATTCAGACCTATGTTTGACGTTTCATGTGTTCCCTTTGAAACAGTGTGCTTTCAAAAATTATAAAAAAATTCATAAGAATCGGAACAAACTAGGAGCTATGAACCCATTTTGTGTGACTCGTTCGGCAGAGTGTCTGTCCAAAAATATATCAAAGTGTCTATCAAAAGTAGAAGGGCCCAACCAGGTGAGCTTTTGATCTACATTCAAATGCTCTATCATTGAGCTATGGACCCATTTTGTATGATCTCAACCTTAGTGACCCCTTCTACGGATTATCGATCCAAAAGTGATCCTATCGAATCAGCTATGGACCAATTTTGTATAAATTGGTGGATTACCTATCGGGAATTAAACACAGGTTGTTAGATTCAAAGTCGAAATTGCTAACCACTACACCATAGAACCCCTCGTTAAACTTTATATTTGGCAGAGATTTTGATAAGCACCAACAATGCTAGATTTTGCAAAGCTAGAGGTCCTAGTATCCTTGCAAACTTTCACAAAGAAAGTTAACTTAACAAATTCATTTCAACCAAGAGCGGGTTAGAAGGATGAATAACTCTTAGATTGAACTTGGAATCTATGATTGTTACTCTTAGATTCCAAGATGCTCACTCCAGAATTAGCTTGATCATGACTAATCTAATGAATAGATTTTAACATCAAACCTAAAAGTAAGGTTTGAAAGAAACATAACACCCAAACAGTTTCAAACACAAAGTTTTTGTATTCCATAGTGTTGTTAAACTTGAATATTACACGCCTTTAAATAGACCAAAAAGATAATTCAAACATAATGTAGTTCATCTACAAACTACCAAAAGCTATTAAATACAAATTGAAAAAAATAAGACATAACATAAATAATCTTAAATGTAACTCAACTCCTAGAGATAAAAAGTCTTCAAATTACTTTCTAACATCAAAGTGATATTTTATTACCACCAATTCTTTTCTTGATTTATTGTAATTGAACTTAAATGTAATTCTTTTAGTATCAGTTTGAGAAGACAGAGGAGAGAAGAGAGACTTGTTAGAAACTCTCCCATAGGTAATCTCCCAAGATGTTTTCACATCTTAGAATTTGAAAATTAAACCCCAATACATCTATCTAGCAAATTTTTTTTTTTTTTTTGTTTGAAACAAGATTCTTCCATTCTTTTTCTAAAACTAAATTTGACTCTTCAATCCGTTTTAGTAGCTTTGTTAATTAAAGTTCCTTTAAAATTTTTGTACACATAATTAATGGAAATAATATTTTTTTTAACTGTTTTGTAATTGGTATGGTATTATTCAAGACTTTTGAATGAAATATGATAATTGATTCTCTGTCATCTTTGACAATTTTAGATTCCTCCCTATTCCATATTGGATGCATCAGATTTCATTATGAGCTCTACGCTTGGGTCAATAAGACTTGAGCCGAGACTTCATCTGACCAAAGATTTGATTATATTAGGTTGTAGAGATATTCCTTACCAATCAAGACTTTGTATTATTTTGAAGACACTATAAAGACATTTGTAAATTTTTTTGAAGGATATCTGGAAGGATATAAGATACATAACTGAGAGAACCTAAATTTGTTTTGAAGTTTGCTTTTTTCGAATATGTCATCACGAGAAAGTTTGAGGCAAACTCAATGGACCATTGCATGGGTTTTATAAGGCTCAAATAAATTTAAAATCCAAAAAAACGGATTCGAGTTTGATATTATTTGATTTTGGGTATGGACACAAGTAGCTGTTTTCTTTTGATTACATTAATGAATGTATGCCTATGTTTAAAGTGTTGATCTTAATGGTTTTAGAAAATATCAACACATCATCAATATAAACTATTAGAAATTTTTTAAAAGATTGAAAATATCATTCATAATTTTTTGAAATTCGGATGGAGTGTTTTTTAGCCTAAATGGCATGACGTTCCTCTCATATTTTCTAAACTGGACATTAAATGCTATTTTATATTTATCCTTTTAGGAAATTAGAATTTGCAAAATCCCAATTTCACATGAATTTTATGAAAACATTTCACTCTAAATTATTTTTATCAAATAATTTTTGTTTGGAATTGGATATCTTATTTATTCTAAAATCTTATTCAAAGGATTGTAACTAGAGTAACAGAATTTACCATATCAGCTTCCTCGGCAAAATATCACCTATTTCTCTTTTTTTTTTTTATAGAATGTTCAAAGATTACGGTTAGACCTTGGTTGGAATGAATGTATCTTTCATCAAAACCTTTTGAAATAGTAAATCAACAATATGTTGTTTTTGAATATGTTTCTTAACTCTTTGATTTTCTTTGAAAACTATTTATGTATGTAAGGACAAGATTTGTAAATATAAAATTATATTTTTCTTTAAGACTTTGTTTCTAGTCCTTTTTTATTTTTTTCGATTTTTTTAAAAATTTTAAAAGGGTACAATTCATTTAAAAATCGGGTACCTAATATAGCATCTAAGCTTAGGTCTTGTTCTAACATAAATGACTTTACCAAAAAAAAAAAAAAAAAAAAAAATCATTTTTTACAAATATGAACTTTGTTTCTAATCCTTTTTACATCTCAGCTTAGCTCCTTGTTAGATTTTCAAAAGTCTTAAGAACTTTGAACTTACATTACTTTTTCCCACACAAAGCAAACTTATATGGAAGAAATATAGAGAAAGTTCTAGTAGGTTTTTGATGTCCTTGCTCTATCTCTTTTAATGATTGAATCTCTTTTATAGTCTTTTGAAGTAAAGCTAAATTTTCCACCCTCGAGAGAGTAGAGAGTATTTAGTATTTGATGCTTTTTGACTTAACCCAAAGGTTCTATTTACCGTGAACTTGGGATAATTTTTGTCAAATTATATATTTGAATATCTAATACATTAAGATATAATATCTTATTGAAATCATATTAAAATGTCGTAGAATATCATAATATATGTTCAATTAATATGAATCTCATTCAAATTTCAAATATATATTTTTATTTAAGGCTTATGATACACATCAATTATTTTAATATTTAACCTATCAAATACGTTAATATGTTTTGATATTATACTTGAAGGCTATAGGAACTTGCTCAGAGGACTTGAGAGTTACGTTGGCCACAATGCATCTCATGGACGATGCAAAACTATGGTGGCACTTGAAGGTGAATGGTATAAAAAACTGGTCATGCACCAAAAAATCATGGAAAGACCATTGATGGAATTGAAGCAATCAACGCTCCCCTGGATGGGTTTCCAATCAAAGACCTAATGTTTGATGTTGACTCTTTTGAAGAAATAGCCACACGATTGAAGTTAGATTAATTCATTGTTAAATAACAATTTTTACCGAATAAACATCAATAATAACTTTATTAAAAATAGAATATGTTTTTATTTACAAGCTAGGACATAAAACCCAACATTTATTTTATAGTTTCATCTTTTGTCACCAATTATATTTAAAATTTACCTAAGTAGTATCTAAAATTCAAAAGACTTTTTTGTTTGTCACCAATTATAATTAAACTTTACGTAGGTTTTAGAGGCACTAAATGATCAAATTCAATAGTATTTTACATTAAAAAGACTTTTATGAACTTTGAACCTTTAATAATGTTATGTCATAGATATTTGGTTCAATTTCAACAAGTGAGGTTGAGGTGATTTAAATGGCTAATGTGATAATCCGGTCATTTTAAGGTCTCTTTTGTTGAACGCCATCATGGTTGAGATGACTGAGAAGAGCACCCGAGTGAGTCTCATAAGGTGGTCGTAGAGAACCACACCCCAAGCCAAGCTCATGTTGGGCTTAACAAACTGAAAATCCAAAAAAAACTCTTAAATGGGAACCGGGATGCGAACGAATTGAAAACTTTATTTTTGACGTTTTACAATACTTGAAGGTTACAGGAACTTGCTCATAGGACCTAAGAGTTATGTTGGCTGCAATGCATCTCATGGACGGTGGCGCTCGAAGGTGGATGATATAAAAAATGGGTCATGCACCATAAACTCATGGGAAGACCGTTGATGGAATCGATGCAATCGATGCTCCCCTGGATGGGTTGCCAATCAAAGCCTGATGTTTGATGTTACTCTTTTGAAGAAAAAGTCACACGATCGAACAGCTCGAAATGTTGCGGTAGCTCTACGAAATCTATCATACGACCTGAGAGTTGAGGGCTACAGGAGCTTGCTCATACGACCTGAGAGTTATGTTGGCCGCAATGCATCTCATGGACGATGCAAAACTATGGTAGTGCTCGAAGGTGAATGGTATAAAAAATGGGTCATGCACCATAAACTCATGAGAATATCGTTGATGGAATCGATGCAATCGATGCTCCCCTGGATGGGTTGCCAATCAAAGACCTAACGTTTGATGTTGACTCTTTTGAGGAAAGAGCCACATAATCGAACAGCTCGAAATGTCGCGGTAGCTCTGAGAACTCTATTACACATAGGGAATGACGTGTCAAAGAGTTAGACACTAAGCAAAAGATCATGCTAAAACTCTTTAGCGATTGGACAAAAGACTCAAGGACATCGACACCAAAAATTCATTGTTGTCCAGCGCTTAGGATATTTGGCTTTCACCCAGGAGACTCAAGTTCGCAATGGAATATTATTTTCTTATTTCATTTTATTTTACTATTTCTATCTTAGATTAAAAAGACTTTTATGAATTTCGTACCTTTGTTAGAGTTATATTATAGATATTTGGTTCAATTTCAATGAGTGGGGTTGAGGTATTCAAATGGTTAATGCGATGGTTAACAAGGTCTCTCTTGTTGAACGACATCATGGTTGAGATGAGAACCCGAGTTATTTTGACAAGTTGGGCTGTAGAGAACCACTCCTCAAGCTAAGTTCATGTTGGGCTTAACAAACTGAAAATCCAAGAACACAAACCCTTAAATGAGAACCGGGATGCTAAGGAAATAAAAAGATTTATTTTTGACGTAGAACAATACTTGAAGGTTATAGGAACTTGCTCATAGGACCTAAGAGTTACGTTGGTCACAATGCATCTCATGGACGATGCAAAACTATGGTGGCGGTCATAGGTGAATGGTATAAAAAATTGGTCATGCACCATAAACTCATGGGAAGACCGTTGATGGAATCGATGCAATCGATGCTCCCTTAGATCAGTTGCTAATCAAAGACCTGACGTTTGATGTTGACCCTTTTGAAGAAAGAACCCCACGATCTAACAACTCGAAAGGTAGCTCTGTGAACTCTATCCCACACATGAAAGGATGTGTCGAAGAGTTAAACATTACCCAAAACATCATGCTAAAACTCTTCAGCGATTAGACAAAAGACTTTAGAGCAACTACACCAAAAATTCAGAGTTGTCCAATTGTTAGGATATTTGGCTTCACTTAGGGGATACGGGTTCCATTCTTTGAATGGAATATTATTTTCTTATTTCTTTTTATTTTATAATTTCATCTTTTGTCACCAATTATATTTAAACTTTATCTATGTTAGTGTTATTTTATAGAAATTTGTTTCAATTTCAACAAGTGGGGTTGAGATGATTCAAATGGTTAATGCGATAATCCTACTGTTTTCGAGGTCTCTCTTGTTGAACACGCCATCATGGTTGAGATGAGCACTTGAGTGAGTTTAACAAGGAGACCCGAATTTAAACTTCACTTACGATTGAGAGGCATTATAATAGTCAAGTTTAATGGTATTCTTGATTAAAAAGACTTTTATGAACTATGTACCTTTGTTAAGGTTATGTTATAGACAATTGGTCAAGTTCAACAAGTGGGGTTGAGGTGATTCAAGTGGTTAATGTTACTTTATTTGATTCAAATTGTTAATGTGATAATCCAGTTGAACAGTTACCGGTCACTTCCAAGGTCTCTTTTATTGAACGCCATCAAGGCTGAAATGGCTGAGATGAGCACCCGAGTGAGTTTGACAATGAGGATTAAACACCTGATCTTCAGATCTTCAGTTTAACGCTCTCCCTACTAAGTTATCCTTGCTAATATTAAAAATGGAAAAAAAAAAAAAAATGAAAAACTTAGTCGACTTATGCAACTTGAATCAGGTGCGGTGAACGCAGATCAAACATGTGACCTTTAGATCTTCGGTCTGACGCTTTTCCAACTAAGCTATCTTCGCTAATAATAAAAATAAAAATTTATAAGTAAAGGTATTTCTGCTAATTCATAGAAATTTTAAAAAGAAATTGTCTTACATTACCCAAATGGAAGGAGGTGGGGAAGAGTTAGACATTACACAAAAGAGCATGTTGAAACTCTACCACGATCTTATAGAAAGACTCCAAGGCAATTATATGAAACATCCATTATTGTCTAGTGGTTAGGATATCTAACTTTTCTCTAGTGGTTAGGATATCTAACTTTCACTTAAGATTTCTTGATAATGAAAATTTTATTTAATTTTTTTTTTTATTTTTTTTAGTTTCATCTTTGGTCATGAATTATATTTAAACTTTACCTACATTTGATTTGCACCATAATGGTCCCGACGTTAGTAACTTTATACCTTTGTTAGTGTTATGTAATGGGTATTAGGTTCAAGTTCAACAAGTGGAGTTGAGGTGATTCAAGTTCAACCAGAACAGTTACTGGTCGTTTCAAAGGTCTCTCTTATTGAACACCATCATGGCTGAGATGAGCACCCTAGTGAGTTTGACAAGAAGGACGGTAGAGAACCACACCCCAAACCAAGCTCATGTTGGACTTAACAAACTGAAGATCTAAGAACCAAATGCATTCAATGGGGACCGGGATACCAAGGAATTATTAAACTTTATATTTGACGTAGAACTATACTTGAAGGCTACAGGAACTTGCTCAGATGACCTGAGAGTTACGTTGGCCGCAACCAAAACTATGGTGGCACTCATACGTGAATGATATAAAAACTGGGTTATGCACCATAAACTCATGGGAAGACCTTTGATGGAATCAATGCAGTCGACGCTCCCGTTTGAGGTTGACTCCTAAGAAGAAAGAGTCACATGATCAAACAACTCGGAACATAGAGATGCCTCTAAGAGCTATATCACACACATGGAAGGACTTGTTGAAGAGTTCGACATTATACAAAAGACCATGTTGAAACTCTTCAGCGATCTAGGAAACGACTCCAGGACAACAACATGAAAAATCCATTGTCGTCTAGCGGTTAGGATATCTAGCTTTCACTCAGGAGACTTGGGTACGATTCCCAATGATGGCCTTTTATAAGCACTATAATCATAGTAACAATTTCTTTTATTTACTCTACTATATTACGTTCTTTCTTTTATTGATTTTGCAAAATCAAGACATTGTTTATGAAGTTTTTTATGTTTGAAATAAATTTGGTGACATTATTTTCTTATTTTTATTGTTTAGACCGGCCTAAGTACCACCCTAGTAAATCTATTAATACAGAAAAATTCTTAATATATTTTATATATTTTTATTTGTCTCGGGTCAACTCGAAGATTTTGCCCACAAATCTGAAACCGAACCAATTCCGTTCGGATTCAGAAAAATGAACCCAACCCTACCCGAAATGCTAATCCAACCTAACCCAACTCTTATAGTTCGAGTTTGGTTGGTCCGGGTTATCGGGTTGTCGGGTTGAATGTACACCCCTAATGCATGCAAATTTCAAGGGAGATTTGCATCGGATACAAAGCTCTTAACTAACCTTTTGTTATAAATATATTTTTTTAAAATTTTAAATATATTTTATTCTATATAATATTGATATAATGGTTTCATGATTTTAATGTTGCCGACCGGTGTCTTGCTTTTACAAGAAATATCAAAGTAGCACAAGGCTTGGGTATAAATACTCAATAAACGACCTCAGTATTGGGGTAAGAGAATGCAAACATATGCAACATGAATGAAATCTATTATTTAAAACCGTATTCTCTTCCTTTCAGTCGAACATATTGGATGTGAAGTACTTCTTTATAGACGACCCATATATGCGAGCATGGGCCCACCAGGCGGGCTCGCACACTCCCTGGATCTGCTAGTCGGGCTAGCTCCTCTAGAGTGTTTACAAGCGTATCTTTCACACTGTCACACTGCAAAGTCTATAAACAAACTTCCTCCTAATTGTCTCTAGTCAAGTACAAAGTGGCAATGACTCCATTAGACTCCACGTAGCTCCACGTGATTCCTCGTGATTCCTTGTGATTCCTCGTAACTCCACGTGACTCCACCCCTCTAAAATATTGATAAGGCAACCCTAATCCTCAGCCCAACGATCCAAGTTTTTGTTGAAGGAAGAACCCTTGAATCAAAGTAATTAACCGATTCTTATACAAAATTTGGATCAACCAAGAGATAAGCTAGAATATCATTTCTCTTCTTTTATACTGTAATCAAAACTAACTTAACAGGCTCCACATGCTCAAGCAAAATCTTCAAATAAATTATAATATCATCAATATAAACAACAACATGTTTTCTCATATATTTTCTAAAACATTATATATTAAGTGCATAGGTGTACTAGGAGCAACCCAAAAGACATAACAAGCCATTCAAACAATCTAAACTTTCTCATATATAGAACATGGACTTAAACTTTCTCATATATAGTCCTTCTCCATGAGCTCTTCCACTTGCCTTTGAATTTCTTTAGTCTAAGTTGGATTGACTCTATAAGCTGGCTTATTAGGAAGGATAGAACCCGAAATGAAGTCTACTTGATGTTCAGTACCTCTAATGAGAGGTAATTCTTTGGGTACTTCATCTTGAAACATGTCTTCAAATTTGTGTAAAAGAGATTGAAACATGCTAGGCAAAGATAAATTGTTATTGTTAGAGACCAAATATCCTTCCTAGTACATAAGGATAAAGATTAATTTTTGTGAAACCTTCTCACCTCTCCAACTCTAGACAAACAACTCTCTTTCTTTCTTCTTCAATTTCATCTATTTTTTCATTTTCTTTTTACTATTTTTTTCTCTTTTGATTTTTCTCTAATTTTTCACTCATGTGTTTTTCTTTCAACTATTTTTCTTCAGACTCTTAACTTTTTTTTCCTCCAACTTTAATTGATCAACAAATACATTTGCAGAACTCACAGGTACAAGAGTGGTTTTTTTCTACCATCTTTTACAAAAGAATACCTATTCAAATAGCCATCATACATGACCCTCCTGTCAAATTGTCATGGTCAGCCAAACAATATGTATCCCGCATGCATCGGTAACACATCACGAAGAACTTTATCTTTATATTTTTCCAAAGTAAAAGATATTAAATCTTGGGAAACTACCTTCATTGTTCAACTATTATTGAGCCATTGGAGATGGTAAGGTTTATGGTTATCTTGAGTTGGAATTTGCAACCTTTTGATCAACATGGTACTTACTAGGTGCAACTTCCACTATCAATGACAAGACTACAAGCAGTCTCCTTGACTAAACACCGCATGTGAAATAGGTTGTCTCTTTGATCATCTACATCATTCTCTGTAACTTGAGTTTTAAGAAGTCTTCTTGTAATAAGTGTCAAATGAATTTCATCTTCCAGTTCCTCCTCATTCTTCTGGACTTCTTCAACTAGATCATTGATCTCCCTCCGTTCATGATTGTACAAACAGTAGTTATATATGTTTAGGACCTCACACACTCAACTCACCGATTTTACACTCAGGAATACTCTTGTTTAACACACAAAAGTAGGCTATTTGGGAAAGTGACTAATTTATGATCAAGATAGGTAATATGGATAAAGAAATTCTGATAGTAGCGAGCTATTCAAGACAATCAAGACAAGTTAATTATGTAGTAACGACAAACTAAAACAAGAAATGAACAAATAAAGAAGGGACAAAGAACTTTACTTTTTACACAATTTGGGAAAATTTAGAAGTTATCTTCTCGTTTAAATGATAAAAGAAAAATATCAAACACAACAATTCCAGATTTGTATGTTTTAGAATAAATGAGGATTGAAATTTATTTGATCTACAAATAAACGTGCAAATGGTCTAATGATAAGGATCTATAAATACAATATTAAGAACAATATGATAAGAATTTTCTTTTTTTGTTTTTTATGTTTCCCGATCTAAATATGATCTTTAAGAGGACAATAAAAACAGAGTGGAAAGATAATGAAAGAGGACAATAAAAACAGAGTGGAAAGATAATGTAAGGGGACAATAAAAACAGAGTGGAAAGATAATGAAGAATGGTGGAAATGCCAGTAAGAAAATAAATGGAGAAATTTAAAGAAACGATAAACAACCGCCGAAATGAAAGATAAAATTAATTCTAGAGTCGGCCACAAAGATGCAACCCAGCTCTGATACCAAATTGATAAGGCAACCCTAATCCTCAGCCGAACGATTCAATCTTTTGTTGAAGCAAGAACCCTTTAATCGAAGTAATTAACACCTCTTATACAAAATTTGGATCAACCAAGAGATAAGGCTAGATCTGACGATCGAAGATCTAAAGCAAGATTTGGAACCTTGTTCTAAATTGAGTCACTCCACAATCGAACTTGATCAAGACTTGATTGAATGGCTCGGATGCAATTCTACCCCAAGTAGCTTGAAACTTAGAAATGACAAAATTGATGCTCAGATTTATGAGAGAAACGTCTCAATTTGAGATCTGAATTATATTCATCCACGAATCTGAATTTTACATAACATATTGTTGGTATTTATAGTCTCTCGATAAAAGACGTTTGTGGCCGAGATTTATTCCCGATCTCTAATCTCCACAAAAGATGAAGTCAAATTGACAATTTGACCCTTACATATAAAATTAAAAATAATACATTTCAACAATATTGATGTGCTTGGGTGGCTAATGAGACAGACTTTAATTAATTAAGCTTTTCTCGCATAGGTTCTCAAACCCAGCAATAGGTCCATTTGGAATCCGTGGTTCTTATCAAATATTATCTTAGTTTTTCTTCGTGATTCGTTGTGATTCCTCGTCATCTCTAAAATAGTATCCTTAGTTTTTGTGTGCATGTAATCATATAAATAAACTTGGCGGCTATAAAGTCTGTGGAACCATACAGACAGCGGCCATGTGACCCACATGCATACAAAGCGGAATTACACATTTGTTTTAGATTAATGCTTTAACATTAATTATTCATTTATTTACGATTGTGATGTAATTAGCAAAAGGCAATATCCACTGTCTGGCCTTCAATTGTGATTGGAACTTCTACAACAATAACAATAATAAAAATAATAATAATAATAATAATAAAATAATAATAATAATAATGAAATTGATGCATCAAGTGTGGGTGTGGGTGTTGATGGCAGTTATAATATTGCAAAGTGCATTAGATCTGTGATGGAACCACTTATGATCCCTCACATTGGAGAACCATTATCGATGAACTATTTGATAGGTACAGAAACATTGTCAAGGATGAGATGTCCAAAAAAAGACCAAAAAGCTGAGTTCATCAATCTCACTATTTCTCTCATTAGAATATAAAATGATTGGAAAAAACGATGATAATATGATAGTGGTTCTATGTAATAAGTCACTCTCTGATGCCTGAGATGTCATTTTAATTGAGATGTCTGAGATATCTCTAATGTCTGAGATGTCATAAATGTTTGAGATGTTTGAGATGTCTTTGATGTTTGAAATGTCTGTGATGGTGTTAATTTAACACATGCGGAAGCAATTTGGATCTTAGGCACTTTTAGAACATCAATTATAGTAAATAACTAGCATGTTCATAAGTATTAAAATTTAATGAGTTTAGATATTAACTTTTTGTAGTTCAAACTCCTTTTTTGTCACGAACCGGTTTCGAACCACCACTAGTGTCTTTTCCACTATCCTCCGGCCTTAGAACGGGACTGTGGAATCCGGTGAGTGACTAAACTTGGGAGGGATTTTGTATATGTGAAGAGAGTGCTTGTGAGAGGTTTTTTCAAGGTTTTTTCACCAAGAAGAAGACCTTCCATGTACCATGATCACTATATTTAAAGAGTCATGTTTGCAGTTTATGCAAATTTGAGATCACCAAATTTTGACACTTAAAATTTCACTCAAATGTTTGGGATTATGTGGCAAGCATGCATGTTTGAGTTAACCAAATTTTGACACCTCAAAATTCCACTAACATGGATTTTTCCATTAAATGAAATCAACATCTTGACTTTCCTCATTTTAATTCAACAATTAATTTGAATAATGAATTTCAAATTAAGGTAACATTAAATAATTAATTAAACTATTTAATTAATATATAATATTAATTCAAATGCCAATCCCAATCAATTCCGACACATTATTGATTAAGATATTTAAATCTTATTTAAATATCTCATATTCTCTCTTTTTGTTTAATTGGTAAATAATAATAATAAAAAAAAACAGTTAAATATATCGTATATATGTAGCGCATATTCCCTAATTTGACTTCGAACTCACTCGTCACACTGTTCTATGGTTTAGTCCGATATGAGCTAGCAGAGAGACCTAATGGACCTATAGATCATGGGCTCCAACGATCTAAGATTAACCGGTTAAACTCATTAACTTTGTTAACCAACATTCGTTAACTACTAGGACACTCCACTATAGCCTAATAGTTGCACTCCCCTCACTATAGATATATTTCTGTCCATTTGATATAACCATGATTAGTAAGTCGATCCTTCACAGGTTGTTCGTAACTAGAGCTGGGTAAATTTACCGTTTTACCCCTAAAGTTACTTCTTGTTCCTTATGTCTCACTGATCCTCTAATGAACAATTGATTTGTGGTCCAACCAGTAAACCGAATCCCTCTCAGGCTAATGAGAGGGTGGGGCCCCTTGTTCAAGACTTGGAGTCAGTGCTTAAGGGAACTACCTCTTTTCTATCCCTAAAAGTGGGTAGGAGTGAATTCCATCTTGCACCCCACGTCCCCAGCCATTCACCCAGTCTTACCCCTGAAATGGGAGGCCTATTGAGTCAGCGAACTAGAGCCACTCTCACCCATGCAAATCCAAGGATAATTCCGAATAAATAGGAGTTCATGGTTAGCTCAAGATTAAAACCGAGTTACCTAGGTTATCGAATGAAAAGAAAATCAGTCTCAACAGTAAACGACATTATAAAGTGAGAGTGATTTTCTTCATCGTCCGATCTTATGCAATACTCATTGCATAGGACGCTCCCACTCACATGTCTCCACATGTACAATTTAGTGATCACATTGTTTATATCATATACAAAAGTGGGCCGCATCCATAGTGTCCCCAGAATAAGGTACTCAGCCTTATCCTTATACTATAGATCATTTTGACTATATATACTTGAACTTGATCCACTCTTATGTCTCTACATATAGTTCAAGTAATCATACTATAACCAGAGTGTTCTTAGTTTATTGGATTTAGATTAATGATTGTAAAGTTCACTTTATTCAATAACAAACTTTACTGAATAAACAACAATAATAACTTCATTGAAAATAGAATATGTTTTTGTTTACAAACTATGAGTTTTAGGACATATAACCCAACGGTCTGAGATTAACTGATTTAAGCCTTGATGGCGTTGAATAAGAAAGACCTTCAAAATGACTAGTAACTATTCAACTGGATTATCACATTAATCATTTGAATCAGATCAAGTGGCATTAACCATTTGAATAACCTCAACCCGAGTTGTTGAACATGAACCAAATATCTACAACATAACACAAACAAAGGTACAAAGTTCATAAAAGTCTTTTTAATCTAAGATACTATTGTACTAGACCATTATAGTGCCTATCAAACCTATGTAATGTTTAAATATAATTGGTGACAAAAGATGAAACTAAAAAAAAAAAAAAAAAAACAAAAAAATCCATTAACGGGAATAAAACCTAGGTTTGATGGGTGAAAGCTAGATATCCTAACCGTTGGACGAAATTGGATTTTTGGTATAATTGTCCTAGAGTTTTTTTTTTTTTTTTTTTTTTTTTTTTTTTTTTTTTTTGTCAGATCTATGAAGAGTTTCAGCATGGTATTTAGTGTAATGACTAAATCTTCGATACGTCCTTCCATGTGTGTGATCAAACTCTCATAGTTACCTCCACGTTCATAGTTGATTGATTCTGTGACTCTTTCTTCTAAGGACTCAACCTCAACGTGGTCTTTGATTGACAAACATCCAAGGGACCGTTGATTGCATCGATTTCATCAACAGTCTTCCCATGAGTTTATGGTGCATGACCCATTTATGATATCATTCACCTTGGAGAGCAATCATATTTTTGCATTGTCCATAAGATGCATTGTGGCGAACATAACTCTCAAGTCCTCTGAACAAGTTTCTTTAGGCCTTCAAGTATTGTTCTAGGTAAAAAAAATAAAGTTTTCTAATTCCTTGGCATCTCGATTCCCTTGAGTTCCTGAATTTTTAGTTTGTTAAGCCAACATGAGCTTAACTTTGGTGTGGTTCTCTATGGCCCTCCTTATCAAACTCACTTGGGTGTGATTCTCTATGGCCCTCCTTATCAAACTCACTTGGGTGCTCATGGCCCTCCTTATCAAACTCACTTGGGTACTCACTTGGGTGCTCATGGCCCTCCTTATCAAACTCACTTGGGTGTTCATCACCTCATACTCACTTGGGTGTGGTTCTCTATGGCGGTTCTCTATGGCCCTCCTTATCAAACTCACTTGGGTGTGGTTCTCTATGGCCCTCCTTATCAAACTCACTTGGGTGCTCATGGCCCTCCTTATCAAACTCACTTGGGTGTTCATCACCTCATACTCACTTGGGTGTGGTTCTCTATGGCCCTCCTTATCAAACTCACTTGGGTGCTCATGGCCCTCCTTATCAAACTCACTTGGGTGTTCATCACCTCATCCCCACTTGTTGAACTTGAACCTAATATCTATAACACAACGCTTCCAAGGTACAAAGTTCATTAAGTATGGACCAGTATAGTGTCTCTCAAATGTAGGTAAAGTTTAAAAATAAAATTCCATGGTAAAGGATTGAACCTAGGCTTCTTGGATGAATGTCAAATATCCTAACCGTTGGATAATAATGGATTTTTCATGTAGATGTCCTAGAGTCTTTTGTCAGATCGTTAAAGAGTTTCAGCATAGTCTTTTGTGTAATGTCTAACTCTTCGACACATCCTTCCATGTGTGTGATAGGGCTCTCATAGCTACCTCCACGTTACGAGTTCTTCGATCATGTGAATCTTTCTTCTAAGGAGTCAACCTCAAAAGTCAAGTCTTTGATTGTCAAACTGTAGTACCCGAAGAAATAGAAATAGAAATAGAAAAAAGAAAAATAAAAAAAGAGAGGAAAAACACAAGAGAAGGGCAACTATATTATTTTGCCCCTCACCCATTAAAGAGAAACTAGAGAGAGGAGGAAGAATAAACCGCCGTAAGACTCACTAAAAACTATCCTCAGAGTATATTTTGGTCAAGATCATGACGCAAGGAGCCTTTCTTGGAAGAGAAAAGAGAATTTGGGTGGTCGGAGTCTTATTTTCCGTCAAGAAATCGAGAAAACCTGTGAGGTAAGATTTTGAACGTTTTTCTCAGATCTACGATTTTCCTTGGTGAATCAAAATCTAAAATCTTGATATATTAATCTAGGAATAACTCTCCACATGATATGTGAAGAAGTTTGGCTGAAACCTCGATCTGAAGACGAAAATTCGAGAATCATCCAAGAACGGAGAGAGAAGAAATTCCGACAGCCATGTGTCGACAGCGGGCAGCGAGACGTGGCTGGGCAAGCAGGGGATACGTGTCGAGCATCGACCGGAGCCAAGCATCAAGTGCCAGCTGGAGCTACGCAGCTCGAGTGAGACGGCGACAACTCAAACCAGTTGCGGGCCATACGAGTGAACCGACCCACTGACTCGTCAAGCGAACCGACCCGAACTGGAGTGCCTAGATCGCAACTACGTAGAAAGCATGTGCATATGGTAATCACGAGTGAAACTCGTGAGTAGACCTTCTCCCGATGCTTGAGGATATGTGGCAGTGCGTGGAAGCACGTGAGGGTTATTTTTTAGCCCGTTCGACTTCTGTTTGCCCGATTCTCATCACAATTTCAATGCTAATCATATTTTTATGTGATTTAGGACCTAATTGAGGAAAATCAGTATTCTTGGACACGCTATTTGTGCAGGAATGCTAAACGAAGGACACACGTCGATCATGTAAGTCACCACTCGGTATTTAGGAAGAAATACTTGTAGGATTTGCTTGGATTGCATGCATGCTAAGATTAGCTTTCCATGAATGAGATTAGGCAGGTTGTTTGTCTGAGCGTATTGGCTGAATTATCTGGGTGTTGCTTGTATGTTTTAAGCTTCCACTATACGTATGCATATGTTTAATTCATGTTGAAATTGTGAACTCTGCATTATGGGTGCTTGACGGAGGCCATCGTCCCATGACACATGCGTGTCTAGTTTGCATGAGTTATGTTGATGATGTTAGACGATGGTTGCATGCACACTCTGTTATTTTCATGATCCATTACTATGATAAGCCGAATGATTTGTAGTTAGGAGTGACAAGTCACTCAGCCTAGATACAACCTTCCCCCTAGGAACCTAACAGATTACCACAGTGAAGAAGTACCTTAGGAGTGTTCTTAGGCTGCTAGTTGTGTGAACGATATCTATAGCTTCATGGGAGGACCAGGAGTTCTTGACCATTTCTCACTACACCCAGCCATTTCGCATGGGAAATGTGTCCCCACGTTGTATAGCCCATTAGCTGCACATGAATGGGTTGGCTCGCCCCCCCCCCCCCCCCCCCAGGAGACTATTATGGACTTAGGAGGTACTCAACACACCCCTAGGCTAGATACCGTGTGGTCTCAGATAGGCATGTAAAGGTAGCGCCAAATAGAGAGATACTGGTCATCACAGCTCGGCACAAGGAATCCTTAGGTATCAAATGAAAGGACGAAGAACCAGTGTAGCTCCAAAGAGAAAGTCCCAAGGAGCGAGCCTCAAAGGGTCTGAGACTAGAACCAGACGTCCTAGAGCCAATTAGAAGACCGTGAGAATTCTGTTAAGTTTAGGATGCAATGAGAGCCTACAAGTAGGTGGCTTACTGAGTATAATTTTTATACTCATCCGAGTTTTACTATTTTTTTTTTAAGTGTTCGCTGGCTGCCAGTCGAGGTAGAGGAGCATTAGAGAGTTGTGCGGTCACAGAGGGGGTCGTTCTAGAGTGTTAATCCAATTTTAGTCTTTTGGAGTCTTTTATAAATTTCGTTTATATTTGTATTGTATTTCCTTTTTGTAAATTCAAATCCTCTTTCGAAATATTTGAAAATTACACTTCACTCTCTTCAGTTTTAATTTTATTGGATTTTCACTTTTATCTTTTACTCTTATTTTCTTTTCTTTTTTGTTTGTTTTCGATTTCGTCTTTTGGGTCACGGTCCGAGTTTTGAAGCCTCGGAAATCAGGTCGTGAAAAATTGGTATCAGAGCAATCGGATTTTAGATTCTATAGACTTTTTCTAGGATAGAGAGTTGTACACCTCTGTGACTCAGCTCGACGACACACCTAGCTGCGACTAGGTATGCATTCTAACCCTGTTTAGTAGGTTATGAGTTGTTGTTAAGTCTGTAAAAATTTGATGCTTGTCTTGGGAAAGTGGTAACTATGATTACGCCTTAGCGTGTTTAATTGCGAATGTTCACTCTATTACTGTCGATGCTAGATTCGAGTAATTGTGAGGAGTCGAGAGGGTTCATGTTATAGCTTACTTGTTAGGTTTTATATCCGAAAACTCATAGTTTGTAAACAAAAACATATCTATTTTCAATAAAGTTATTGTTGATGTTTATTCAGTAAAGATTGTTATTGAATAAAGTGAATTTTACGATCATTATTCTAAATGCAATAAACTAAGAATACTATGGCTATAGTATGATTACTTGAACTATAGGTAGAGACATAAGAGTGGATCAAGTTCAAGTATATATAGTCAAAATGATTTATAGTATAAGGATAAGACTGAGTACCTTGTTCTGGGGACACTATGAATGCGGCCCACTTTTGTATATGATATAAACAATGTGATTACTAAATTGTACATGTGGAGCCATGTGAGAGGGGGCGTTCTATGCAATGAGTATTGCATAAGATTGGACATGAAGAAAATCAGTCTCACTTTATAATGTCATTTACTATTGAGACTGATTTTTTTTCTCACTCGATGACCTAGGTAACTCGACCTTAATCCTGAGCTAACTATGAACTCCTGTTTATTCAAAATTATCCTTAGATTTGCATGGGTTAGAGT
>CM031883.1:2525578-2583266 GCA_018691285.1 Cucurbita argyrosperma subsp. sororia
GACATCTCAGAACATAAACATCTCGGACATCTTAGGGGGACATCTCGGGGACATCTCAGACATATCGAAAAATCTCAGACATCTCAGGAATCTCAGACATCTTCAAGACGTCGCTCAAACATCTAACAGACATCTCAGGGACATCTCAGACAGCTCAGACATCTCGGACAGCTCAGACATAAAAACACAAACATCTCAGACTCATACAGACATCTCAGACATTTCAATACATCTCAGAAAAACTAAGACAACTCAGACATCTTTAGACATCTAGACATTCTCAGACATCTCAGGAAAATCTCAGACATCACAGACATCTCAGACATTCTCAGACATCTCAGACATCTCAGACATTCAGGACATCTCAGACATCTCAGGACATACTCAGACATAAACAGACATTCTCAGACATCTCAGACATCTCAGACATCTCAGACATCTCAGACAGCTCAGACATAACAGACATCTCAGACATCTCAGACATCTCAGACATCTCAGACAGTTCAGACATCTCAGACATCTTAGACATTTCAGACACCTCGGACATCTCAGACAGCTCAGACATAACAGACATCTCAGACATCTCAGACATCTCAGACAGCTCAGACATGTCAGACATCTCAGACATCACAAACATCTCAGACATCTCAGGCATCTCAGATATCTCAGACATCTTAGACATCTCAGATATATTGAACATCTAAGACATCTAAGACATCTCAGACATCTCAGACATCTCGAACGGTTAACAGACCTCCAGACATCTCAAAAAAAACATCTCAGACATCTCAGACATGGGGTCAGACAACTCAGACATCTCAGACATCTCAGACATATTCGAAAAAATCTCAGCATCATCTCAGGGGGACCATCTCAGGGACAAACATCACAGACATCTCAAGACATCTCCAGACATGTCGGACATCCTCAGACATCTCAGACATCTCAGACATCTCGGAGCATGGACAGACCTCCCTCAGACAATAATCGGACATCTCAAACATCTCAGTCATCTCAGACATAACTCAGACATCTCAGACTTCTCAGACATCTCAGACGTCTCAGGACGTTTTTCAAACATTTCAGGCATCTCAGACATTTCTCAGACATCATCAGAAATCTCAGATCTTCTCAGACATCTCAGACAACCTCAGACATCTCAGACATCTCAGAACAAACAGGAAATCTTAGGACAATCTCAAGAAAAAATCTCAAGGACCTAACAGACATCTCAGACATTCTCAGACAGACTCCAGGACATCTCAGACAACACAGACATCTCAGACATTTAGACAACTCATGACATCTCAGGACATTCACAGGACATCTCAGGACATAACAGACCAGATCAGGGGGGAATCTCAGACATCAAGAAAACTCAGGCATCTCGGGTGACATCTCAGACCATTTTAGGACATTGTCAGGACATCTCAGGGGGACATCTCAGACATCTCAGACATTCACGAGACATGCTCAGACATCTCAGAAATCTCAGACATCTCAGACATCTCAGACATCTCAGACAATCTCAGACATATCAGACATTTTCAGAACATATAGACCATCCTCAGGACATTTCACAAGGACATCTCAGAATCTGATATAACTCGAGACATATCGGACATAATCTCAGACATCTCAGACATCTCAGCACATCTTCAGACAGCTCAGACATCTCAACATCTCAGACATCTCAGATTCTCAGACATCTCAGGGACATCCTCAGACATCTCAGGGACAGCTCAGACATAAACAGACATCTCAGACATCTCAGACATCTCAGACATATCAGACATCTCAGGACATCTACAGACATCACAGACAACTCATGTGGACATCTCGGACATCGGATACTCAGACAACTCAGACATCTAGACATCTCAGACATCTCAGGCATCTCAGACATCTCAGAACATACAATCAGACTCTCAGACATCTCAGACCAATCTCAGACATCTCAGACATCTCAGACATCTCAGACATCTTAGACATCTCAGACATCTCAGACATCTCAGACATCTCAGACATCTCAGACATCTGCAGACATCTCAGACATCTCAGACATCTCAGACATCTCAGACATCTCAGACATTCTCAGACAATTCTCAGACATCTCAGATACATCTCAGAATCTCAGACATCTCAGACATCTCAGGACATCTCAGACATCTCAGAAATCTTCAGACGTCTCCTAAGACATCTCAGACATCTCAGACATCTCAGGGACATCTCAGACATCTCAGGACATCTCGACTCTCAGACAGCTCAGACATAACAGAGACATCTCAGACATCTCAGGACATCTCAGACATCTCAGACATCTCAGGACATCTCAGACAGTCTCAGACAATCTCAGACATCTCAAGACATTCTCAGACAGCTCGGACATCTCAGACATCTCAAGGACATCTCAGACATCTCAGACATCTCAGACATCCTCAGACATCTCAGACATCTACAGACATCTCAGACATCTCAGAACATCTCAGACACTCAGACATCTCAGACATCTCAGACATCTCAGACATTCTAAGGGGGACACCTTAATCAGACATCTCAGGCACTTCTCAGACATCTCAGACATCTCAGACATCTCATACATCTCAGACATAACAGACATCTCAAACATCTCAGACATCTCAGGACATCTCAGATATTTCTCAGACATCTTAGACATCTCAGACATCTCAGACATCTCAGACATCTCAGACATCTCAGACATATCGACATCACAGGAATCTCATGACATTCTCAGGACATCTCAGACATCTCAGTACATCTCAGACATCTCAGACATATCGCAGACATCTCAGACATCTCAGACATCTCAGGACATTCAGACAATCTCAGGACATTCAGACATCTCAGGACATTATCAGACATCTCAAGACATTCCTCAGACAATCTCAGACATCTCAGACATCTCAGGACATCTCAGACATTACAGACATCTCAGACATAACAGACATATCTCAGACATATCAGACATCTCAGCGACATCTCTAAGACATCTCAGACATCTCAGACATCTCAGACATCTCAGACATCTCAGACATCTCAGACATCTCAACATCTCAGGACATCTCAGACATCTCAGACATCTCAGGACATCTCAGACATCTCAGACACTCGGGACATGACAGACCTATAGACATCTAGACATCTCAGACATCTCAGACATTCTCAGACATCTCAGACATCTCAGACATCTCAGACATCTCAGGACATCTCAGACATCTCTTACATTACAGACATCTCAGACAACAGACCATCTCAGACATCTCAGACATCTCAGGACATCTCAGACTATCCAGACATCTCAGACAATCTCAGACATCTCAGACAAATCTCAGACATCTACAGGAAATCTCAGGACATCCAGACACATCTCAGACATCACAGACATCTCAGGACATCTCAGACATCTCAGGACAACTCAGACATCTCAGACATCTCAGACATGACAGGACATCTCAGGAAGACATCAGGACATCTCAGACATCTCAGCACATCTCAGACATCTCAGGACATCTCAGACATCTCAGACATCCCTCAGACAATTCTCAGACATCTCAGACTTTTCAGACATCTCAGGTACATATCAGACATCATCAGACATCTCAGACATCTCAGACATCTCAGACATCTCAGACATCTCAGACATACTCAGACATCTCAGACAACTCAGACATCTCAGACATCTCAAACATCTCAGACATCTCAGACATCTCAGACATCTCAGACATCTCAGGGACATCTCAGACATCTCAAGACAACTCAGACATCTCAGGGACATCTCAGACATCTCAGACATCTCAGACATCTCAGACATCTCAGACATCTCAGACATATCAGACATCTCAGACATCTCAGACATCTCGACATCTCAGACATCTCAGACATCTCAGAATAACAGACATCTCAGACATCTCAGACATTTCAAACATCTCAGGCATCTAAAGGACATCTCAAACATCTCAGACAGCTCAGACATCTCAGACATCTCAGACATCTCAGACATCTCAGACATATCAGACATCTCAGACATCTCAGACATCTCAGACATCATCTCAGACATCTCAGACATCTCAGACAACTCAGACATCTCAGACATCTCAGACATCAGGACATTTCAGACAACATCTCAGACATCTCAGACATCTCAGACATTTCAGACATCTCAGACATCACAGTGGACATCTCAGACATCTCAGGACATCTCAGACATCTCAGACATCTCAGACATCTCAGACATTCTCAGACATCTCAGACATCTCGGATTTTATAGACATCTCAGACATCTCAGACATCTTCAGGACATCTCAGACATCCAGACATCTCAGATACAATCTCAGACATCAAGAATCTCAGACATCTCAGACATCTCAGGACATCTCAGACATCTACGGACATCTTAGACATCTCAGACATCTCAGACATCTCGAAACATCTCAGACATCATTCAGGGACATCTCAGACATCTCAGACAGCTCAGACATAACAGACATCTCAGGGACATTCTCAGACATCTCTAGACATCTCAGACATCTCAGGACATCTCAGACATAACTAGACATCTCAGACATTCACAGACATCTCAGGGACATTCTTCAGACATCTCAGACATCTCGGACATCTCAGGACATCCTCAGACATCTTAGACATCTTACAGATATCTCAGACATATCTCAGACATGTCAGGCATCTCATACATCTCAGACATCTCAGACATCTCAGACATCTCAGACAACTCAGACATTTCAGACAACTCAGACATGTCAGACATCTCAGACATCTCAGACATCTCAGACATCTCAGACATCTCAGACATCTCAGACATCTCAGACATCTTAGACATCTCAGACATCTCAGGGCATCTCAGACATCTCAGACATCTCAGACATCTCAGGACATCTTCAGACATCTCAGACATCTCAGACATCTCAGACAGCTCAGACATAACAGACATCTCAGGACATCTCAGACATCTCAGACAGCTCAGACATAACAGAACATCTCAGACATCTCACAGACATCTCATACATCTCAGGACATCTCAGACATGTCAGGACAATCTCAGACATCTCAGACATCTCGTACATCAGATAGGTTATAGACATCTCAGACATCTCAGACATCTCAGACATCTCAGACATCTCAGACATCTCAGACATATCCAGGGACATCTCAGACATCTCAGACATCTCAGACATCTCAGACATCTCAGACATCTCAGACAATCAGACATATCGAACATCTAAGACATCTCAGACATCTCAGACATCTCAGATATCTCAGACATCCTCAGACATATCAGACATATTCTAGACATCTCAGACATCTGAGACATCTCAGACATATCGGACATCTCAGACATCTCAGACATCTCAAGGACATCTCAGACATCTCAGACATCTCAGACATCTCAGGACATCTCAGACATAACAGACATCTCAGAGACATCTCAGACATCTCAGACATCTCAGACATCTCAGACATCTAAGACATCTTACGGACATCATCAGACATCTCAGGCATATAAGCATCTCATACATCTCAGGACATCACAGACATCTCAGAAAACTCAGACATCTAAGACATCTAAACTCTCAGACATCTCAGACATCTCAGACATCTCAGGACATCTCAGACATCTCAGACATCTCAGACATCTCAGACATCTCAGACATTTCAGACATCTCAGACAACTCAGACTAAACTCAGACATCTCAGACATCTTAGACATCTAGACATCTCAGACATCTCGAATCTCAGACATCTCAGACATCTCAGACATCTCAGACATCTCAGACATCTCAGACATCTCAGACATCTCAGATATTTCAGACATCTCAGACATCTAAGACATCTGAGACATCTCAGACAACTCAGACATCTCAAACATCTCAGACATCATAGACATCTCAGACATTTCAGACATCTAAGACATCTAAGACAATTCAGACATCTCGGACATGTCGGACATCTTAGACATCTCGGACATCTCGGACATCTCAGACATCTCAGACATCTCGGACATTACAGACCTCCCAGACATCTCAAACATCTCAGACATCTTAGACATCTCAGACATCTCGTACATTACAGACCTCCCAGACATCTCAAACATCTCAGACATCTAGACATCTCAGACATCTCGGACATCTCAGACATCTCAGACATCTCAGACAACTCAGACATCTTAGACATCTCAGACATATCGAAAAATCTCGACATCTTAGATACATCTCAGGAATCTCAGACATCACAGACATCTCAGACATCTCAGACATCTCAGACATCTCAGACATCTCAGACAATCTCAGACATCTCAGACATCTCAGACATCTCAGACATCTCAGACAGCTCAGACATCTCAGACAGCTTTCAGACTCTCAGACATCTCAGACATCTCAGACATTTCAGACATCTCAGACATCTCAGACATAACAGATATCTGAGACATCTCAGACATATCGAAATCCAGTCATCTCAGGAATCTCAGACATCAAAGACATCTCAGACATCTCAGACATCTCAGACATTTCAGACATCTCAGACATCTCAGACAGCTCAGACATAACAGACATCTCAGACAGCTCAGACATGTCGGACATCTCAGACATCTCAGACAGCTCAGACATAACAGACATCTCAGACAGCTCAGACAACTAAGACAACTCAGACATCTTAGACATCTCAGACATCTTAGACATTTCAGACACCTCGGACATCTCAGACAGCTCAGACATAAAAGACATCTCAGACATCTCAGACATCTCAGACAGCTCAGACATGTCAGACATCTCAGACATCACAAACATCTCAGACATCTCAGGCATCTCAGATATCTCAGACATTAGACATCTCAGATATATTGAACATCTAAGACATCTAAGACATCTCAGACATCTCAGACATCTCGAACATTACAGACCTCCCAGACATCTCAAACATCTCAGACATCTCAGACATCTCAGACAACTCAGACATCTTAGACATCTCAGACATATCGAAAATCTCAGACATCTCAGGAAGCTCAGACATCACAGACATCTCAGACATCTCAGACATGTCGGACATCTCAGACATCTCAGACATCTCGGACATGACAGACCTCCCAGATATATCGGACATCTCAGACATCTCAGGCATCTCAGACATCTCAGACATCTCAGACTTCTCAGACATCTCAGACGTCTCAGATGTTTCAAACATTTCAAACATCTCAGACATCTCAGACAACTCAGACATCTCAGACAACTCAGACATCTCAGACATCTCAGACATCTTAGACATCTCAGAAATCTCAGACATCTCAGACATCTCAGACATCTCAGACATCTCAGACATCTCAGACAACTCAGACATCTCAGACAACTCAGACATCTCGGACATCTCAGACCGCTCAGACATAACAGACATCTCAGACATCTCAGATATCTCAGACAACTCAGACATCTCGGACATCTCAGACATTTTAAACATTTCAGACATCTCAGACATCTCAGACAACTCAGACATATCGAACATCTCAGACATCTCAGACATCTCAGACATCTCAGATATCTGAGACATCTCAGACATATCGGATATCTCAGACAACTCGAATATTATAGACCTCCTAGACATCTCAGACATCTCATCAGACATCTCAGACATATCTCAGACATCTCAGACATCTCAGACATCTCAAACAGCTCTCAGACATCTCAGGAATCTCAGACATCTCAGACAGCTCAAACATAACAGACATCTCAGACAGCTCAGACATCTCAGACAGCTCAGACATAACAGACATCTCAGACATCACAGACATCTCAGACATTTCAGACATTTCAGACATCTCAGACAACTAAGACAACTCAGACATCTCGGATTTTATAGACCTCCTAGACATCTCAGACATCTCAGACATCTCAGACATCTCAGACATCTCGGATATTATAGACCTCCTAGACATCTCAGACATCTCGGACATCTCAGACATCTCGGACATCTTAGACATCTCGGACATCTCAGACATATCGAAAATCTCAGACATCTCAGACATCTCAGACATCTCAGACAACTCAGACATCTCAGACAACTCAGACATCTCGGACATCTCAGACCGCTCAAACATAACAGACATCTCAGACATCTCAGATATCTCAGACAACTCAGACATCTCGGACATCTCAGACATTTTAAACATTTCAGACATCTCAGACATCTCAGACAACTCAGACATATCGAACATCTCAGACATCTCAGACATCTCAGACATCTCAGATATCTGAGACATCTCAGACATATCGGATATCTCAGACATCTCGAATATTATAGACCTCCTAGACATCTCAGACATCTCAGACATCTGAGACAACTCAGACATATCGAAAATCTCAGACATCTCAGGAATCTCAGACATCTCAGACAGCTCAAACATAACAGACATCTCAGACATCTCAGATAGCTCAGACATCTCAGACAGCTCAGACATAACAGACATCTCAGACATCACAGACATCTCAGACATTTCAGACATTTCAGACATCTCAGACAACTAAGACAACTCAGACATCTCGGATTTTATAGACCTCCTAGACATCTCAGACATCTCAGACATCTCAGACATCTCAGACATCTCGGATATTATAGACCTCCTAGACATCTCAGACATCTCAGACATCTCGGACATCTCAGACATCTCGGACATCTTAGACATCTCGGACATCTCAGACATATCGAAAATCTCAGACATCTCAGGAATCTCAGACATCTCAGACAGCTCAAACATAACAGACATCTCAGACATCTCAGACAGCTCAGACATCTCAGACAGCTCAGACATAACAGACATCTCAGACATCACAGACATCTCAGACATTTCAGACATCTCAGACAACTAAGACAACTCAGACATCTTAGACATCTTAGACATCTCAGACATATCGAAAATCTCAGACATCACAGACATCTCAGACATCTCAGACATCTCAGACATCTCAGACATTTCAGACATCTCAGACATCTCAGACAGCTCAGACATAACAGACATCTCAGACAGCTCAGACATGTCGGACATCTCAGACATTTCAGACATCTCAGACAGCTCAGACATAACAGAGATCTGAGACATCTTAGACATATCGAAAATCTCAGTCATCTCAGGAATCTCAGACATCAAAGACATCTCAGACATCTCAGACATTTCAGACATCTCAGACATTTCAGACATCTCAGACATCTCAGACATCTCAGACAGCTCAGACATCTAAGACATCTCAGACATCTCATACATCTCAGACAGCTCAGACATGTCGGACAGCTCAGACATCTCAGACATCTCGAATATTATAGACCTCCTAGACATCTCAGACATCTCAGACATATCGGACATCTCAGACATCTCAGACATATCGGACATCTCAGACATCTCAGGCATCTCAGACATCTCAGACATCTCAGACATCTCAGACAACTCAGACATATCGAACATCTCAGACATATCAGACATCTCAGACATCTCAGACATCTCGGATATTATAGACCTCCTAGACATCTCAGACATCTGAGACATCTCAGACATATCGGACATCTCAGACATCTCAGGCATCTCAGACATCTCAGACATCTCAGACACCTCAGACATCTCAGACATAACAGACATCTCAGACATCTCGGACATGACAGACCTCCCAGATATATCGGACATCTCAAACATCTCAGGCATCTCAGACATCTCAGACATCTCAGACTTCTCAGACATCTCAGACGTCTCAGACGTTTCAAACATTTCAAACATCTCAGACATCTCAGACAACTCAGACATCTCAGACAACTCAGACATCTCAGACATCTCAGACATCTTAGACATCTCAGAAATCTCAGACATCTCAGACATCTCAGACATCTCAGACATCTCAGACATCTCAGACAACTCAGACATCTCAGACAACTCAGACATCTTGGCCATCTCAGACAACTCAGACTCAGACTCTCAGACATAACAGACATCTCAGACATCTCAGATATCTCAGACAACTCAGACATCTCAGACATTTTAAACATTTCAGACATCTCAGACATCTCAGACAACTCAGACAACTCGACACAGACATCTCAGACATCTCAGACATCTCAGACACTCAGACATCTCAGACATATCTCAGGACATCTCAGACATATCGGATATCTCAGACATCTCTCAGATATCTATAGACCTCCTGAGACATCTCAGACATCTCAGACATCTCAGACAACTCAGACATATCGAAATCTCAGACATCTCAGGAATCTCAGACATCTCAGACAGCTCAAACATAACAGACATCTCAGACATCTCAGACAGCTCAGACATCTCAGACAGCTCAGACATAACAGACATCTCAGACATCACAGACATCTCAGACATTTCAGACATTTCAGACATCTCAGACAACTAAGACAACTCAGACATCTCGGATTTTATAGACCTCCTAGACATCTCAGACATCTCAGACATCTCAGACATCTCAGACATCTCAGACATCTCGGATATTATAGACCTCCTAGACATCTCAGACATCTCGGACATCTCAGACATCTCGGACATCTTAGACATCTCGGACATCTCAGACATATCGAAAATCTCAGACATCTCAGACATCTCAGAGATCTCAGACAACTCAGACATCTCAGACAACTCAGACATCTCGGACATCTCAGACCGCTCAGACATAACAGACATCTCAGACATCTCAGATATCTCAGACAACTCAGACATCTCAGACATTTTAAACATTTCAGACATCTCAGACATCTCAGACAACTCAGACATATCGAACATCTCAGACATCTCAGACATCTCAGACATCTCAGATATCTGAGACATCTCAGACATATCGGATATCTCAGACATCTCGAATATTATAGACCTCCTAGACATCTCAGACATCTCAGACATCTGAGACAACTCAGACATATCGAAAATCTCAGACATCTCAGGAATCTCAGACATCTCAGACAGCTCAAACATAACAGACATCTCAGACATCTCAGACAGCTCAGACATCTCAGACAGCTCAGACATAACAGACATCTCAGACATCACAGACATTTCAGACATCTCAGACAACTAAGACAACTCAGACATCTCGGATTTTATAGACCTCCTAGACATCTCAGACATCTCAGACATCTCAGACATCTCAGACATCTCAGACATCTCGGATATTATAGACCTCCTAGACATCTCAGACATCTCAGACATCTCGGACATCTCAGACATCTCGGACATCTTAGACATCTCGGACATCTCAGACATATCGAAAATCTCAGACATCTAAGGAATCTCAGACAGCTCAAACATAACAGACATCTCAGACATCTCAGACAGCTCAGACATCTCAGACAGCTCAGACATAACAGACATCTCAGACATCACAGACATCTCAGACATTTCAGACATCTCAGACAACTAAGACAACTCAGACATCTTAGACATCTTAGACATCTCAGACATATCGAAAATCTCAGACATCACAGACATCTCAGACATCTCAGACATCTCAGACATCTCAGACATTTCAGACATCTCAGACATCTCAGACAGCTCAGACATAACAGACATCTCAGACAGCTCAGACATGTCGGACATCTCAGACATTTCAGACATCTCAGACAGCTCAGACATAACAGAGATCTGAGACATCTTAGACATATCGAAAATCTCAGTCATCTCAGGAATCTCAGACATCAAAGACATCTCAGACATTTCAGACATCTCAGACATCTCAGAAAGCTCAGACATAACAGACATCTCAGACATCTCATACATCTCAGACAACTCAGACATGTCGGACATCTCAGACATCTCAGACATCTCGAATATTATAGACCTCCTAGACATCTCAGACATCTCAGACATATCGGACATCTCAGACATCTCAGACATATAGGACATCTCAGACATCTCAGGCATCTCAGACATCTCAGACATCTCAGACATCTCAAACAACTCAGACATATCGAACATCTCAGACATATCAGACATCTCAGACATCTCAGACATCTCGGATATTATAGACCTCCTAGACATCTCAGACATCTGAGACATCTCAGACATATCGGACATCTCAGACATCTCAGGCATCTCAGACATCTCAGACATCTCAGACATCTCAGACATCTCAGACCTCAGACATCTCAGACATAACAGACATCTCAGACATAACAGACATCTCAGACATCTCAGACATCTCAGACATCTAAGACATCTTGGACATCACAGACATCACAGACATCTCAGACATCACAGACATCTCAGACATCTCAGATATCTCAGACATTTCAGACATCTCAGACAACTAAGACAACTCAGACATCTTAGAGATCTTAGGCATCTTAGACATCTCAGACATATCGAAAATCTCAGACATCTCAGGAATCTCAGACATCACAGACATCTCAGACATCTCAGACATCTCAGATATTTCAGACATCTCAGACATCTAAGACATCTGAGACATCTCAGACAACTCAGACATCTCAGACATCTCAGACATCATAGACATCATAGACATCTCAGACATTTCAGACATCTCAGACATCTAAGACAATTCAGACATCTCGGACATGTCGGACATCTCAGACATCTCGGACATCTCGGACATCTCAGACATCTCAGACATCTCGGACATTACAGACCTCCCAGACATCTCAAACATCTCAGACATCTTAGACATCTCAGACATCTCGTACATTACAGACCTCCCAGACATCTCAAACATCTCAGACATCTGAGACATCTCAAACATATCAGACATCAAGACATCTCAGGCATCTCAGACATCTCAGACATCTCAGACAACTCAGACATCTTAGACATCTCAGACATATCGAAAATCTCGGACATCTCAGGAATCTCAGACATCACAGACATCTCAGACATCTCAGACATCTCAGACATCTCAGACATTTCAGACATCTCAGACATCTCTGACAGCTCAGACATAACAGACATCTCAGACAGCTCAGACATGTCGGACATCTCAGACATTTCAGACATCTCAAACAGCTCAGACATAACAGAGATCTGAGACATCTCAGACATATCGAAAATCTCAGTCATCTCAGGAATCTCAGACATCAAAGACATCTCAGACATCTCAGACATTTCAGACATCTCAGACATCTCAGACAGCTCAGACATAACAGACATCTCAGACAGCTCAGACATGTCGGACATCTCAGACATCTCAGACATCACAGACATCTCAGACATTTCAGACATCTCAGACAACTAAGACAGCTCAGACATCTTAGACATCTCAGACATCTTAGACATTTCAGACACCTCGGACATCTCAGACAGCTCAGACATAAAAGACATCTCAGACATCTCAGACATCTCAGACAGCTCAGACATGTCAGACATCTCAGACATCACAAACATCTCAGACATCTCAGGCATCTCAGATATCTCAGACATTAGACATCTAAGATATATTGAACATCTAAGACATCTAAGACATCTCAGACATCTCAGACATCTCGAACATTACAGACCTCCCAGACATCTCAAACATCTCAGACATCTCAGACATCTCAGACAACTCAGACATCTTAGACATCTCAGACATATCGAAAATCTCAGACATCTCAGGAAGCTTAGACATCTCAGACATGTCGGACATCTCAGACATCTCAGACATCTCAGACATGACAGACCTCCCAGATATATCGGACATCTCAGACATCTCAGGCATCTCAGACATCTCAGACATCTCAGACTTCTCAGACATCTCAGACGTCTCAGACGTTTCAAACATTTCAAACATCTCAGACATCTCAGACAACTCAGACATCTCAGACAACTCAGACATCTCAGACATCTCAGACATCTCAGACATCTCAGACATCTCAGACATCTCAGACATCTTAGACATCTCAGAAATCTCAGACATCTCAGACATCTCAGACATCTCAGACATCTCAGACATCTCAGACATCTCAGACATCTCAGACATCTCAGACAACTCAGACATCTCAGACAACTCAGACATCTCGGACATCTCAGACCGCTCAGACATAACAGACATCTCAGACATCTCAGATATCTCAGACAACTCAGACATCTCGGACATCTCAGACATTTTAAACATTTCAGACATCTCAGACATCTCAGACAACTCAGACATATCGAACATCTCAGACATCTCAGACATCTCAGACATCTCAGACATATCGGATATCTCAGACATCTCGAATATTATAGACCTCCTAGACATCTCAGACATCTCACACATCTGAGACAACTCAGACATATCGAAAATCTCAGACATCTCAGGAATCTCATGTTAGGATCGATATCAGTCGTTAGCTCTGATACCAGTTGTTAAGATCGCACAACAACGCACACGCTCGATCTAGATGAACACAAAGAGAAGGATAGAGAAAATTGCAAGGAGAACTCTGGCTAAAAGGATTTCTTTGTATTGATGACTTCACGTATGTACAGAGAGAATTACAGAGAAAAGTACATTTTCAAAGCTCTACCGGACCAGATATATATATGGTATAGTTTACTATATATAGCTTTACCAGATTTAGCCATCTACTATATATAACTATTTACCATATATAGCTTTACCGGATATAGCTTTACCATATATAGCTTTACTATATATAGCTTACCAAATATAGCTTTACCGGATATAACCGTTGACCAAGCTATAAATAAGTATCAGGCTCCATAGCCTAACAATTCTCCCACTTGGAGACTTGTCAAGACCCGATTTTCAAGGCTTCGAAAATCAGACCGTGAACTAAAAGACGAAATCGAAAATAAACAAAAAAAAAAATAGAAGAAGAGAAAAGTAAAAAGATAAAAACTCCATTTGGTTAAAACAAGAGAGAGAAGATTTGTTTCGAAATTATTACAAAGAAAATTACAAATGTAAAATGAAACACAAAAGACTCGAAAAGACCGACAAGGGACTGACGCTCCGGAACGACCCCCTCTGTGACCGCACAGCTCTCGAACGCTCCTCCACCTCGACAGGCACGGCAAAAAAAAAAAAAAGGGTAAAAGGAATGAGTATAAAAATTATACTCAGTAAGCCACCTACTTGTAGGCTCTCGTCGCACCCTAAACTTAACAAACAACCACGGACTTTCCTTTGGCTCTAGATCATCTGATTCTGGTCTTAGCTCATTAGGGCTTCCCCCTAGGGACTTGCCCCCTTCGGGCTTCTTTGGTTCTTAGATCTTCTATTTATACCCCTAGAGTTCCTTTTATGCTAACCCGTGTCGGACTGGTGCCTTGCGAGTGGCTACCTCGGCATGGGTATGAGATTACTTGGGGTCTTGCCTAGGAAGTGAGCTGCAACCCCCTAGTCCCATGGTAATCCCCCTGTATTTGGGAGGGCTATCTCCCCTATTCCATCCAGCTAAACGGTCAATTACGACGTGGGTATCCCGTTTCCCATACTAAACGGCTATCGAGCAGTCGAGTCCTGATCAGGAACCCGCTGGTCCCCCACGAAGCTATATCACCATCCACACACAAGTAGCCTAAGGGTACTCTAGAGGTGGCTCGTATGCCGTGGTGGTCTGTTAGCCTACTGGGGAATGTTAGGTCTTATACCTTAGTGTCTTGTTACTCTAACCACATATCCCTAGACTTTATCATTCTCGTGGGACGTGGAAATTAACTGAGTGTGCACACAACTATCATCCAGCATCATCATGCAAAATAAACATACATGCTCAACGGGGCCATGACATCCGTCAAATCCCGGAGCGCAGAGTTCACAAGTTCCTATTCTCCTTTCAGCATGAATTAAACATTTACATATAAAGCGGAAGCTTAGAACATAATAGCAACACTCAGATAATTTTCGTAATATTTCACATAATACATCCATACTCTTAACAATCAAATTACTTACATTCAATCATGGAAAAATACCACCTAAGGTAATTAAACTAGCATGCATGCATAACCAAGCGACTCCTGCAAGTATTTCTTCCTAAAGTTCCAGGTGGTGACTTACCCGATTGACGCGTGTTCTTCGTTGAGCATTTCTACACCAATAGAGTGTCCACAAATACTGAATTTTCTCATTTAAACCCTCACGCGCTCACACGCGCCTGGGAAGGTGCTACACGCGCACGGCCACGCGCGCGTACGGACGCGCATGAGGGAGGGGAGACGCGCGCTGAGGTGTTGCCACGTGGCGCCCCGATGAACGGTCAGCCGAGGTCGAGGTCGTCGGTTCGAAACCGGAAGGACGCGCTGGAAATTCGAATTCTTTTACGCTGACGCGTGGCAACGAGAAGCCGGGTCGGTGGTCCGGGTTGCGCGCGGGTCATCGGGTCGCGAACTCGAGTAGCGGGCCGCCGGCCTTCGAATCCCGCCCGACGCGAAGTATTTCTTTGATTTTTCTTCTCCAATGGACGCTTGACACGTGGCCCTTCTTCTCCGGCGAAGCGCAGCCTCCTCCTCTCTCCTCTTTGACGAACGCTGGAACTCCCATTTCCGATCTGAATCGATTACAACTTCCTTCACAGGTTTTGAGCGTAATCCTCTTCAGATTTTTCCTTGTTTCTTGATGGTTTTGGATGATCTAAAAGTTAAGAATGTTCTCCTCTAAGTTCTGTGAAGATTTCATGAAGAAGGCTCGGCCGGAACCGGACCCCTCGTGGCCGGAGCGGCGGTGACCTCCCTCTCTCTCTAGAACTTTCCTTCTCTCTCTAGAATTTTCTTTCTCTCACCATTTATTCTTTTTCTTTCCGCCGTTTTTCTTCTCTTCCTTTTCCCCTTAATTTTTCTCTCTCTTTTATTCGTTTGTTACTAAAAAGGAGGGTATAATGACCAATTTACCCTCCAGGATTAACCTTGACCATCCTTTTAATTTTCTATCATTTTTCTTTTATATTTTTCTTAAGTTCTTTTATTCCTTGTCATTTTTTTTTTCTTTGGCCTCATCTCTGATTTTGGTCTCTAAGACCTTCAATAAAATTGAGAGAGATCGACTTTCAAGGTAAACTTAGATTTTAAACTTTCAGTTGAGGCTCGGGTATTACAAATTCTCCCCTCCTTAAAAAAAACTTTCGTCCTCGAAAGTTGACATCTGTTGGAAGAACTTGGGATAGACATTTCTCATATCTCTTCACGATCCAAGTTGCCTCTTCATCACAATGGGTAAACCATGAGACTTTTACTAAGTGAACCGCTCTGTTGCACAAGCACCTAGTGTCACGGTCTGACACAATAGAGACTGGCACCTCCTCAGGCATACTAAATCTTGATATAAAATAGATCCTATCGATCTACTAGATATGTAGTCTCGACTGGAATGAAGTAAGTTATTTTGGTTGGTCTGTTCCCAACTACCCGGATATTGTTAAAACCTTGTTGTGTTCTTGGCAATCTCGAGATACATTTATGTAGCCATATCCCTTTTTAAAACAACACGAGAAGCATCCATCCCTGAACCCTTGACCTCCGTACTTACATTTTCTCCTAATTCTGCACAACATTTCAACACATAAACTCTAAAGCTATAATTGGTAACCTTGCTCAAGCACAGACAAATTTTATTTATTTATTCATTATTATTATTATTATTATTATTTTAAGTCAAATAACTTCTTTTCCTTTTTATAGTCCAAAGCATTTCATATCCCTACTCCAGAATTCAAAATCCATTATATAATGGCACAAGAAACATTTCCCATTAATTAAAATGCAATATCATAGGAATAATGGACCTTCCTTTAAATTTGAAGTTAGAGTGACTTTTTCCTTCTTGCAAGCCTGATTTTGAGGACAAAAGACCCAACATTTCACAGCACCCATGAACGCTAAGCCAGTGTGCCATGGAGGGCTTGTTTGTCCATGAAAGATCCCTTCATGCCTACTGGAATGAATCCCCAAGCCATTTGTTGGTATCACTCCAGGTGAGAATGGTAACCCTGTAATAAAATTCCCAAAAGTCCCACTTTCATAGGCTGGAACAGCCAGCGAATATAATGACTAGTATCCAATGCCATTTAAGGGTTGTAATAATCATGTTTGGCGATGTCTCAAGGACCTTCACCTAGTAGCAGGTCAAACATCGACCTACAAAAACTGTTATGTCATTCTCCATCCCTGGCCACTGGTAAAATCTCTTCAAATTCTAATACATTTTCGTACTTCCTTTGAGGAACATGTAAGATATATCGTGAGGTCATAATCTTTTTCAAGATTCTCTCGTCTCGAGGAACTCAGAGAAGGACTTACCATAGTAAACCCCCATTAGAAGAGTTTGTATGCTTCACTGGTCTCTATTTCTATTTGATATCACACTTTGCTGAGTTGCTCGATTGGACTACTAAGTCATGTCTAACCTGATAATCATTCCCAAATTCTTCTTTAAAGGCTGCCTTGATTTGCTTCAACAGAAGCTCGTTGACCGTCACCGGTATCGCTCATCAAAATAAGAACTAGTTTGGGGTTCTTAGCCTTGACTTTTATTCAATGCCACAGCCCCATCCTGCGCTACTTTGAAGCCGTTGTTTCTAATCCCAATGGCTCCATCAGCAACAACACCTAACGAAGCGAACCAAAGTGAGAGTTTGTCACAGTAGAACCTTATAACACTACTGAACTCGTTTAAAAAAATCTCCTTAGGCCACCTTTTGAACTCAAGCTCAACAAAACTCCGGACCTGATTGTCCTTCTGCCAAAATGATAATCCTCAAACCGGTTCAAGTTAGATCATCCATCAGAAATCAAGCTAAGAAACTTCCCACTGAACTCAAAATAATCTAGTAGAAGCAAAATCGAAAACAAAGCCATCTTCTTAGACTATGGCCGATGGATTACGCCTTTTTTTTTTTTTGCAACTAAGAGAAATTTATAGATGTCAATGAGATTGGTGTTTTGTAAAACAAAAATTGGGAGGATCCCATGCACAAGGCAAGTGAAAGATTTGCAAGAGAGTATTATTCAAAATTAGAATGAAGAAATTAAAAGAAGAATGTTGAAGTTCATTGAAAGGGACCTTCTGCCTCTACTTCGCAGCCACAAGTAGAAGGTGGAGAGAAATGTGGCGCTTGTGGATGCGTCCTTTGATTGCGCCAAGTTTATGCCCTTTCCACGCTGGGCATCAAAATGGCGCCTAGTTTTCGCATCTCCACACTCTACAATTTTGTATATCCCATGGAAATTGCTACTTAAACATTCTTGGGTGAGGGGTACGCAACTAACTATAATCGCCAAGTCCACCACGCAATGCCCATTGCCACTCTCTTTCGGAAATCAATTGATTGAAAGAACGTTTTTTTTTTTTTTTTTTTTTTTTTTTTTTTTTTTTTTTTTTGGGCATTCTCAATTTCTCCATACACCCCCATAAACTACATGATTCAGTGACTGTGGTCAGTCTTGACCACCTCGTAACTGCATCAAACTTAGCGGGGTTCACTGTGATCTTTCTGTTTGACTACACATAACCTCAATTGTCATCTCAGACAGCCAAAACTTGCTCTTAGGGAACTTAGCGTACAATTGTTATGTTCATAACACCATCATAACTTTCCCCTCCTTGCCAACTAACTCCATCTTGGTGTACAACGACATATCGTCATTGAAGTCGTCTCTGACGATAACAAGAAAATTCCTTAAACGTTCGATTAGTCTAAACCTAAACCTTAGCAAGACATTGATTAGGTCGAAAGACTTATCAATAAACTTTCCTTCCTCGTGATTGCTCCTAGTAGTTGTCTTCGATATATCTCTCTCCCTGATCCTCATATGAGGTATCCTAAACTTGTCGAGACCCTTACAAACCTACTACTTCACCAAGAATGGTCTCGTAATTAGCTCCCAATTGGCCAACATAGGTCTTTCCTCACAACAAGATAACTTGTCATGTAGCTCGCCTGAGTACTAATACTCATCTGAGCTAAATGCAGGCTCTTTTGAAAGTAAAGGTTCCTCGTATAAGTCCTCTACATTCACTTAGGTCAACTCCTGTAGTGTCTTATGGTTGATCAAGTCACATTTCCTTTCGTAGTCATATCTTATATTGGCTCGTGCGTGTGCATCTCTCAAGTTTTTGTAAAGGATCCTATGAAACTCTCTAAAAACTCTTGTTTGGTAACTAGTCTTCCTCAAGCTCTGAGGATACTTTTATCTATGTCCAAGGTTTTCCCTAAGACGCATTATGTCTTCTGCTTCCCTTACTAATGTACTATCACCATCTCATTACTCTTCAGGTAGTTTCCAATCTCACGTTATCTAGCGTCTCTACTTCTGTCTGAGCATGCTTCACAAGTATGGTCTTACACTTATGTGTAAAAATAGAGTTCTACTCTTTGTAATCCAGATAACCTAAACAAGGGTTGGTTCTTACTAACATGCATATGAACTTTCTCCCTCCAGACACGAAGGCATGGCCATAGCTTGACCGCTTTTTCCTGTTGTTCTTAATTCTAAGGTTCACTGGATTACCTTAACAGTTATCACGTTTGTAAGCATGTATGTTCTGACCAAGAATAAGTTAGAACACGTTCATATGATCCTGATAACCACGTGCTGCTATTGGACTCGGTCCTCTACTCCAGGGTCCAAAACGACTTGTCATCCATTAGGTGATCAATTAATAGGAATATCCTACACCCCACATCCCATTAGTGGCATAAAAGGGCACATCACACTTTTGGAAGTCCATAAACTTGAATTTAGCTCGTGAAGACTCCAATCAAACCTTGAAGTCATGACTCCCATCGCTTCACTCTCATTGTTGGTGAATTTTATCTCTCGACTTCCCAACTTAACCAAAACTCAGTTGAGGTAATGGTTTGCTTGAGGGGTATTTAATTCCTATAGTGATCGTCTTTGGTTGTACGAACAATATTGCTTGGGTCTACCTTTGTGGTTTATACCAAGGCATGCTCTATACTGTCTAAGCCTTCTACATGCTCTCCACGGAGGCATGCTTGTCATCAAGAATTATGGTCACAGGAGGCTGGGTCCTAGGTAATTCACCTCGTACTAGGCCTTAGAAAGTCTCATGTTCATCTTTGGACGTCTCGCACTCTGCGGCGTCATCTCTCTATCTCCCTAAGGCTAGTAAGCTATAACATGACCTCTCTCGGCCTCCTCGCAATAACTCGTATCTAGCATTGACGTATAGAGTGATCATTCATTATTTATCGCCCTAAGGCATAATCATAGCTACCACATAACCTAAGACAAACATCAAATTCCCATGCTTTACATCATAACATAATCTACTAAACAGGGTTAGACTGCATACCTGGTCGCGGCGAGGCGTGTTGTCGAGCTGAGTCACAGAGGTGTACGACTCTCTATCCTAAAAATAAAGTCTACAGAATCAAAAACCGACTGCTCTGATACCAATCTGTCAAGACCCGATTTTCAAGGCTTCGAAAATCAGACCGTGAACTAAAAGACGAAATCGAAAATAAACAAAAAAAAAAATAGAAGAAGAGAAAAGTAAAAAGATAAAAACTCCATTTGGTTAAAACAAGAGAGAGAAGATTTGTTTCGAAATTATTACAAAGAAAATTACAAATGTAAAATGAAACACAAAAGACTCGAAAAGACCGACAAGGGACTGACGCTCCGGAACGACCCCCTCTGTGACCGCACAGCTCTCGAACGCTCCTCCACCTCGACCGGCACCTAAAAAAAAAGGGTAAAAGGAATGAGTATAAAAATTATACTCAGTAAGCCACCTACTTGTAGGCTCTCGTCGCACCCTAAACTTAACAAACAACCACGGACTTTCCTTTGGCTCTAGATCATCTGATTCTGGTCTTAGCTCATTAGGGCTTCCCCCTAGGGACTTGCCCCCTTCGGGCTTCTTTGGTTCTTAGATCTTCTATTTATACCCCTAGAGTTCCTTTTATGCTAACCCGTGTCGGACTGGTGCCTTGCGAGTGGCTACCTCGGCATGGGTATGAGATTACTTGGGGTCTTGCCTAGGAAGTGAGCTGCAACCCCCTAGTCCCATGGTAATCCCCCTGTATTTGGGAGGGCTACCTCCCCTATTCCATCCAGCTAAACGGTCAATTACGACGTGGGTATCCCGTTTCCCATACTAAACGGCTATCGAGCAGTCGAGTCCTGATCAGGAACCCGCTGGTCCCCCACGAAGCTATATCACCATCCACACACAAGTAGCCTAAGGGTACTCTAGAGGTGGCTCGTATGCCGTGGTGGTCTGTTAGCCTACTGGGGAATGTTAGGTCTTATACCTTAGTGTCTTGTTACTCTAACCACATATCCCTAGACTTTATCATTCTCGTGGGACGTGGAAATTAACTGAGTGTGCACACAACTATCATCCAGCATCATCATGCAAAATAAACATACATGCTCAACGGGGCCATGACATCCGTCAAATCCCGGAGCGCAGAGTTCACAAGTTCCTATTCTCCTTTCAGCATGAATTAAACATTTACATATAAAGCGGAAGCTTAGAACATAATAGCAACACTCAGATAATTTTCGTAATATTTCACATAATACATCCATACTCTTAACAATCAAATTACTTACATTCAATCATGGAAAAAATACCACCTAAGGTAATTAAACTAGCATGCATGCATAACCAAGCGACTCCTGCAAGTATTTCTTCCTAAAGTTCCAGGTGGTGACTTACCCGATTGACGCGTGTTCTTCGTTGAGCATTTCTACACCAATAGAGTGTCCACAAATACTGAATTTTCTCATTTAAACCCTCACGCGCTCACACGCGCCTGGGAAGGTGCTACACGCGCACGGCCACGCGCGCGTACGGACGCGCATGAGGGAGGGGAGACGCGCGCTGAGGTGTTGCCACGTGGCGCCCCGATGAACGGTCAGCCGAGGTCGAGGTCGTCGGTTCGAAACCGGAAGGACGCGCTGGAAATTCGAATTCTTTTACGCTGACGCGTGGCAACGAGAAGCCAGGTCGGTGGTCCGGGTTGCGCGCGGGTCATCGGGTCGCGAACTCGAGTAGCGGGCCGCCGGCCTTCGAATCCCGCCCGACGCGAAGTATTTCTTTGATTTTTCTTCTCCAATGGACGCTTGACACGTGGCCCTTCTTCTCCGGCGAAGCGCAGCCTCCTCCTCTCTCCTCTTTGACGAACGCTGGAACTCCCATTTCCGATCTGAATCGATTACAACTTCCTTCACAGGTTTTGAGCGTAATCCTCTTCAGATTTTTCCTTGTTTCTTGATGGTTTTGGATGATCTAAAAGTTAAGAATGTTCTCCTCTAAGTTCTGTGAAGATTTCATGAAGAAGGCTCGGCCGGAACCGGACCCCTCGTGGCCGGAGCGGCGGTGACCTCCCTCTCTCTCTAGAACTTTCCTTCTCTCTCTAGAATTTTCTTTCTCTCACCATTTATTCTTTTTCTTTCCGCCGTTTTTCTTCTCTTCCTTTTCCCTTATTTTTTTCTCTCTCTTTTATTCGTTTGTTACTAAAAAGGAGGGTATAATGACCAATTTACCCTCCAGGATTAACCTTGACCATCCTTTTAATTTTATCATTTTTCTTTTATATTTTTCTTAAGTTCTTTTATTCCTTGTCATTTTTTTTTTTCTTTGGCCTCATCTCTGATTTTGGTCTCTAAGACCTTCAATAAAATTGAGAGAGATCGACTTTCAAGGTAAACTTAGATTTTAAACTTTCAGTTGAGGCTCGGGTATTACAAGACTGATCTAGTCAACCAAGAATTTCACTCTCAAACGACCATGAGCATCTTCACTACACCATACCAATTGAGGTTTTGCACAACCTCAATATTCCAACATCAACACATTTTGTCAACATGTTTGCTGGATTCTTTGCACCCTCTATCTTCTCAAAACACATCACCATCTTCAACCAACCTCCGAGTGAAATGGTATCGCCATCTGTGTTTTGAATGATAGACTAGGTTCCTTGCCAACAGCATGAGTCTCAGGAGTTCCTTGAGTATCTGCTACATCACTATGTGAATCTTTTAGCAACTCAACCTCAACTCCCACTTGCTTCACATTTGATTTCTCAGCAAGAGTCTCAGAAGTTTCTTGAGTATCCGCTACAACATCACTCTGTGAATCTTTGAGCAACTCAACATCAACTCCCACTTGCTTCACCTCTGGTTTCTCAGCAAGAGTCCCAGGAGTTTCATGAGTATCCGCTACAACATCACTCTGTGAATCTTTGAGCAACTCAACATCAACTCCCACTTGCTTCACCTCTGGTTTCTCAGCAAGAGGCTCAAGAGTTTCTTGAGTATCCGCTACAACATCACTCTGTGAATCTTTGAGCAACTCAACATCAACTCCCACTTGCTTCACCTCTGGTTTCTCAGCAAGAGTCTCAAGAGCTTCATGAGTATCCGCTACAACATCACTCTGTGAATCTTTGAGCAACTCAACATCAACTCCCACTTACTTCACCTCTGGTTTCTCAGCAAGAGTCTCAAGAGCTTCATGAGTATCCGCTACAACATCACTCTGTGAATCTTTGAGCAACTCAACATCAACTCCCACTTGCTTCACCTCTGGTGTTTCAGCAAGGGTCTTCCGGCCCATGCAACCTCCTCTAGAGTTTCAGCGACGCTTCCAGCCGACGCAACCTCCTCTAGAGCTTCAGCGACGCTTCCGGCCGACGCAACCCCTCTGGAGCTTTAGCGACGCTTCCGACCGACGCAACCCCCTCTGGAGCTTCAGCGACGCAACCCCCTCTGGAGCTTCAGCGACGCAACCCCCTCTGGAGCTTCAGCGACGCAACCCCCTCTGGAGCTTCAGCGACGCCTTCGGACGACGCAACTCCCTCTGGAGCTTCAGCGACGCTTCCGGACAATGCAACTCCCTCTGGAGCTTCAGCGACGCTTTCGGACGATGCAACCCCCTCTGGAGCTTCAGCGACGCCTTCGGACGACGCAACTCCCTCTGGAGCTTCAGCGACGCTTCCGGACAATGCAACTCCCTTTGGAGCTTCAGCGACGCTTCCGGACGATGCAACCCCCTCTGGAGCTTCAGCGACGCAACCCCCTCTGGAGCTTCAACGATGCTTCCGGACGACGCAACCCCCTCTAGAGCTTCAGCGACGCTTCCGGACGACGCAACTCCCTCTGGAGCTTCAGCGACGCTTCCGGACAATGCAATTCCCTCTGGAGCTTCAGCGACGCTTCCGGACGATGCAACCCCCTCTGGAGCTTCAGCGACGCTTCCGGACGACGCAACTCCCTCTGGAGCTTCAGCGACGCTTCCGGACAATGCAACTCCCTCTGGAGCTTCAGCGACGCTTCCGGACGATGCAACTCCCTCTGGAGCTTCAGCGACGCAACCCCCTCTGGAGTTTCAGCGACGCTTCCGGACGACGCAACCCCCTCTGGAGCTTCAACGATGCTTCCGGACGACGCAACCCCCTCTGGAGCTTCAGCGACGCTTCCGGACGACGCAACTCCCTCTGGAGCTTCAGCGACGCTTCCGGACAATGCAACTCCCTCTCCCTCTAGGGCTTCAGCAACACTTCCGGCCGAGGTATCCCCCTCCTCCGGGGTTTCAGCAATGCTTCCGGCCGACGGAGTCCCCTTCAGGGTTTCCGCAATGCTAACGATCGAGGGATCTCCCTCTGGTACTTTTCTTCAATTCTCTAACAATCTTTGTGAAGCTAACTCGTTTCTGTTTGCTCGTAACGCAGTTCTCACAAGGACTTATAACAGTCTCCGCATCAAAATACACCTTTTTCATAGCCAACGGTTTTTCGTACATATTCGACAGCGCCTTCAACAGACCTGACTTTGTCTTCTCCTTGATAATGTTGAACGCCACGTTTCTGGATAGCGTCAACCGGATCAGCCCCAAGGCTTGTCGATCCTTGAGCTTCCACTGTTCCGTGGTCATGGTATCCGGCTTCACCCCCAACAGAGGTTCGTGAAGATCTTTCTGGTACAGACAGTCTTCAATCTGCATTTTCCAGAAACCAAAATCGGATCCATCGAACTTCTCAATTCCAATCTTTGAACTCTCCATCTTCACAGATCGTGGTGAATTTCGCCTAGCTCTGACTTCCGCCTGGCTCTGATTTCCGCCTGGCTCTGATACCAGTTGTTAGGATCGATATCAGTCGTTAGCTCTGATACCAGTTGTTAAGATCGCACAACAACGCACACGCTCGATCTAGATGAACACAAAGAGAAGGATAGAGAAAATTGCAAGGAGAACTCTGGCTAAAAGGATTTCTTTGTATTGATGACTTCACGTATGTACAGAGAGAATTACAGAGAAAAGTACATTTTCAAAGCTCTACCGGACCAGATATATATATGGTATAGTTTACTATATATAGCTTTACCAGATTTAGCCATCTACTATATATAACTATTTACCATATATAGCTTTACCGGACATAGCTTTACCATATATAGCTTTACTATTCAGACATATCGAAAATCTCAGACATCACAGACATCTCAGACATCTCAGACATCTCAGACATCTCAGACATTTCAGACATCTCAGACATCTCAGACAGCTCAGACATAACAGACATCTCAGACAGCTCAGACATGTCGGACATCTCAGACATTTCAGACATCTCAGACAGCTCAGACATAACAGAGATCTGAGACATCTCAGACATATCGAAAATCTCAGTCATCTCAGGAATCTCAGACATCAAAGACATCTCAGACATCTCAGACATTTCAGACATCTCAGACATCTCAGACAGCTCAGACATAACAGACATCTCAGACATCTCAGACATCTCAGACATCTCAGACATCTCAGACATCTCAGACATCTCAGACATCTCAGACAGCTCAGACATCTCAGACATCTCAGACATCTCAGACATCTCGAATATTATAGACCTCCTAGACATCTCAGACATCTCAGACATATCGGACATCTCAGACATCTCAGACATATCGGACATCTCAGACATCTCAGGCATCTCAGACATCTCAGACATCTCAGACATCTCAGACAACTCAGACATATCGAACATCTCAGACATATCAGACATCTCAGACATCTCAGACATCTCGGATATTATAGACCTCCTAGACATCTCAGACATCTGAGACATCTCAGACATATCGGACATCTCAGACATCTCAGGCATCTCAGACATCTCAGACATCTCAGACATCTCAGACATAACAGACATCTCAGACATCTCAGACATCTCAGACATCTAAGACATCTTAGACATCTCAGACATCTCAGGCATCTCAGGCATCTCATACATCTCAGACATCACAGACATCTCAGAAAACTCAGACATCTAAGACAACTCAGACATTTCAGACATCTCAGACATCTCAGACATCACAGACATCTCAGACATCTCAGACATCTCAGACATTTCAGACATCTCAGACAACTAAGACAACTCAGACATCTTAGACATCTTAGGCATCTTAGACATCTCAGACATATCGAAAATCTCAGACATCTCAGGAATCTCAGACATCACAGACATCTCAGACATCTCAGACATCTCAGATATTTCAGACATCTCAGACATCTAAGACATCTGAGACATCTCAGACAACTCAGACATCTCAGACATCTCAGACATCATAGACATCTCAGACATTTCAGACATCTCAGACATCTAAGACAATTCAGACATCTCGGACATGTCGGACATCTCAGACATCTCGGACATCTCAGACATCTCAGACATCTCGGACATTACAGACCTCCCAGACATCTCAAACATCTCAGACATCTTAGACATCTCAGACATCTCGTACATTACAGACCTCCCAGAAATCTCAAACATCTCAGACATCTGAGACATCTCAAACATATCGGACATCAAAGACATCTCAGGCATCTCAGACATCTCAGACATCTCAGACAACTCAGACATCTTAGACATCTCAGACATATCAAAAATCTCGGACATCTCAGGAATCTCAGACATCTCAGACATCTCGGATATTATAGACCTCCTAGACATCTCAGACATCTCAGACATATCGGACATCTCAGACATCTCAGGCATCTCATTCATCTCAGACATCTAAGACATCTCAGACATCCTAGACATCTCAGACAACTCAGAGATCTCGGACAACTCAGACATCTTAGACATCTCAGACATATCGAAAATCTCAGACATCTCAGACATCTCGGATATTATAGACCTCCTAGACATCTAAGACATCTCAGACATATCGGACATCTCAGACATCTCAGACATCTCAGACATCTCAGACATCTCAGACATCTCAGACATCTCAGACATCTCAGACATCTCAGACATCTCAGACATAACAGACATCTCAGACATCTCAGACATCTCAGACATCTCAGACATCTCAGACATCTTAGACATCTCAGACATCTCAGACATCTCAGACATCTCAGACATCTCAGACATCTCAGACATCTCAGACATCTCAGACATCTCAGACATCTCAGACATCTCGGACATTACAGACCTCCCAGACATCTCAAACATCTTAGACATCTTAGACATCTCAGACATCTCAGACATCTCAGACATCTCAGACATTTCAGACATTTCAGACATCTCAGACATCTCAACAACTCAGACATATCGAACATTCGGAAATCTCAGTCATCTCAGACATCTCGAACATTACAGACCTCCCAGACATCTCAGACATCTCAGACATCTCAGACATCTCAGACATCTCAGAGAACTCAGACATCTCAGACATCTAGACATCTCAGACATATCGAAAAGCTCAGACATCTCAGGAATCTCTGACATCACAGACATCTCAGACATCTCAGACATCTCAGACATCTCAGACATCTCAGACATAACAGACATCATCACAGCTTAGACATCTCAGACATCTCGGACATCTCAGACATCTCAGACATCTCGGACATTACAGACCTCCCAGACATCTCAAACATCTCAGACATCTTAGACATCTTAGACATCTCAGACATCTCAGACATCTCAGACATCTCAGACATCTCAGACATATCGAACATCTCAGACATCTCAGGAATCTCAGACATCTCAGACATCTCAGACATCTCAGACATCTCAGACATTTCAGACATCTCAGACATCTCTGACATCTCAGACATCTCAGACATCTCAGACATATCGAACATCTCAGACATCTCAGGCATCTCAGACATCAAAGACATCTCAGACATCTCAGACATTTCAGACATCTCAGAGATCTCAGACAACTCAGACATCTCAGACATCTCAGACAGCTCAGACATAACAGACATCTCAGACATCTCATACAGCTCAGACATCTCAGACATCTCGGACATTACAGACCAGACATCTCAGACATCTCAGACATCTCAGACATCTTAGACATCTCAGACATCTCAGACATCTTAGACATCTTAGACATCTTAGACATCTCAAACATCTCAGACATCTCAGACATCTCAGACATCTTAGACATCTCAGACATATCGAAAATCTCAGACATCTCAGGAATCTCAGACATCACAGACATCTCAGACATCTCAGACATCTCAGACATTTCAGACATCTCAGACATCTCAGACATCTCAGACATCTCAGACAACTCAGACATCTTAGACATCTCAGACATCTCAGACATCTCAGACATCTCAGACATCTCAGACATCTCAGACATCTCAGACATCTCAGACATCTCAGACATCTCAGACATCTCAGACATCTCGGACATCTCAGACATCTCGGACATCTCAGACATCTCAGACATCTCAGACATCTCGGACATTACAGACCTCCCAGACATCTCAAACATCTCAGACATCTTAGACATCTCAGACATCTCGTACATTACAGACCTCCCAGACATCTCAAACATCTCAGACATCTGAGACATCTCAAACATATCGGACATCTTAGACATCTCAGGCATCTCAGACATCTCAGACATCTCAGACAACTCAGACATCTTAGACATCTCAGACATATCGAAAATCTCAGACATCTCAGGAATCTCAGACATCTCAGACATCTCGGATATTATAGACCTCCTAGACATCTCAGACATCTCAGACATCTCAGACATCTCAGACATCAGACATCTCAGACATCTCAGACATCTCAGACATCTCAGACATCTCAGACATCTCAGACATCTCAGACATCTCAGACATCTCAGACATCTCAGACATAACAGACATCTCAGACATAACAGACATCTCAGACATCTCAGACATCTCAGACAGACATCTCAGACATCTCAGACACAGACATCTCAGACATCTCAGACATCTCAGACATCTCAGACATCTCAGACATCTCAGACATCTCAGACATCTCAGACATTACAGACCTCCCAGACATCTCAGACATCTCAGACATCTTAGACATCTCAGACATCTCAGACATCTCAGACATCTCAGACATCTCAGACATTTCAGACATCTCAGACATCTCAGACATCTCAGACATCTCAGACATCTCAGACATCTCAGACATCTCAGACATCGACAGAAGACTCCAAGACATCTCAACATCTCAGACATCTGAGACATCTCAGACATCTCAGACATCTCAGACATCTCAGACATCTTAGACATCTCAGACATCTCAGACATCTCAGACATCTCAGACATCTCAGACATCTCAGACATCTCAGACATCTCAGACATCTCAGACATCTCAGACATCTCAGGAATCTCAGACATTACAGACATCTCAGACATCTCAGACATCTCAGACATTACAGACATCTCAGACATCTCGGATATTATAGACCTCCTCGACATCTCAGACATCTCAAACATGTCGGACATCTCAGACATCTCAGGCAGACATCTCAGACATTTCAGACAACTCAGACATCTTAGACATCTCAGACATATCGAAAATCTCAGACATCTCAGACATCTCGGATATTATAGACCTCCTAGACATCTAAGACATCTCAGACATATCGGACATCTCAGACATCTCAGGCATCTCAGACATCTCAGACATCTAAGACATCTCAGACATCTCAGACATAACAGACATCTTAGACATAACAGACATCTCAGGCATCTCAGGCATCTCATACATCTCAGACATCACAGACATCTCAGAAAACTCAGACATCTCAGACAACTCAGACATTTCGGACATTACAGACCTCCCAGACATCTCAAACATCTTAGACATCTTAGACATCTCAGACATCTCAGACATCTCAGACATTTCAGACATTTCAGACATCTCAGACATCTCAGACAACTCAGACATATCGAACATTCGGAAATCTCAGTCATCTCAGACATCTCGAACATTACAGACCTCCCAGACATCTCAGACATCTCAGACATCTCAGACATCTCAGAGAACTCAGACAACTCAGACATCTTAGACATCTCAGACATATCGAAAATCTCAGACATCTCAGGAATCTCAGACATCACAGACATCTCAGACATCTCAGACATCTCAGACATTTCAGACATCTCAGACATCTCAGACATCTCAGACATCTCAGACATCTCAGACATCTAGACATCTCAGACATCTCAGACATCTCAGACATCTCAGACATCTCGGACATTACAGACCTCCCAGACATCTCAGACATCAACATCTCAGACCAGACTCTCAGACATCTTAGACATCTCAGACATCTCAGACATCTCAGACATCTCAGACAACTCAGACATCTTAGATCTCAGACATCTCAGACATCTCAGAACATCTCAGACATCTCAGACATCTCAGACATCTCAGACATCTCAGACATCTCAGACATCTCAGACATCTCAGACATCTCAGACATCTCAGACATCTCAGACATCTCAGACATCTCAGACATCTCAGACATCTCAGACATCTCAGACATCTCAGACATCTCAGACATCTCAGACATCTCAGACATCTCAGACATCTCAGACATCTCAGACATCTCAGACAACTCAGACATCTCAGACATCTCAGACAGCTCAGACATAACAGACATCTCAGACATCTCATACAGCTCAGACATCTCATACATCTCGGACATTACAGACCAGACATCTCAAACATCTCAGACATCTTAGACATCTCAGACATCTCAGACATCTTAGATATCTCAAACATCTCAAACATCTCAGACAACTCAGACATCTTAGACATCTCAGACATATCGAAAATCTCAGACATCTCAGACATATCGAAAATCTCAGACATCTTAGACAGCTCAGACATAACAGACATCCCAGACATCTCAGACATCTCAGACAGGTCAGACATCTCGGACATTACAGACCTCCCAGACATCTCAGACATCTCAGACATCTCAAACATTTCAGACATCTCAGACATCTCAGACAATTCTGACATATCGAACATCTCAGACATCTCAGACATCTCAGATATCTCAGACATTCAGACAACTCAGACATCTCAGACATCTCAGACAACTCAGACATCTCAGACAGCTCAGACATAACAGACATCTCAGACATCTCAGACATCTCGGACATTACAGACCTCCCAGACATCTCAGACATCTCAGACATCTTAGACATCTCAGACATCTCAGACATCTCAGACAACTCAGACATCTTAGACATCTCAGACATATCGAAAATCTCAGACATCTCAGGAATCTCAGACATCACAGACATCTCAGACATCTCAGACATCTCAGACATCTAAGACATTTTAGACATCTCAGACATCTCAGACATCTCGGATATTATAGACCTCCTAGACATCTGAGACATCTGAGACATCTCAAACATATCGGACATCTCAGACATCTGAGGCATCTCAGACATCTCAGACATCTCAGACAACTCAGACATCTTAGACATCTCAGACATATCGAATCTCAGACATCTCAGACATCTCAGACATCTCAGACATCAGACATCTCAGACATCTCAGACATGTCAGACATCTCAGACATCTCAGACATCTCAGACATCTCAGACATCTCAGACCTCCCAGACATATCGGACATCTCAGACATCTCAGGCATCTCAGACATCTCAGACATCTCAGACTTCTCAGACATCTCAGACATCTCAGACATCTCAGACATCTCAGACATCTCAGACAACTCAGACATCTCAGACATCTCAGACATCTCAGACATCTCAGACATCTCAGACATCTCAGACATCTCAGACATCTCAGACATCTCAGACATCTCAGACATCTCAGACATCTCAGACATCTCAGACATCTCAGACATCTCAGACATCTCAGACATCTCAGACATCTCAGACATCTCAGACATAACAGACATCTCAGACATCTCAGACATCTCAGACATCTCAGACAACTCAGACATCTCAGACATCTCAGACATTTTAAACATCTCAGACATCTCAGACATCTCAGACAACTCAGACATATCGAGACATCTCAGACATCTCAGACATCTCAGACATCTCAGACATCTCAGACATCTCAGACATCTCAGACAACTCAGACATCTCTCAGACATCTCAGACATCTCAGACATAACAGACATCTCAGACATCTCAGATATCTCAGACATCTCAGACATCTCGGACATCTTAGACATCTCAGACATTAAGACATTTCAGACATCTCATCTCAGACATCTCAGACAACTCAGACATATCGAGACATCTCAGACATCTCAGACATCTCAGACATCTCAGACATCTCAGACATCTCAGACATATCGGACATCTCAGACATCTCGAATATTATAGACCTCCTAGACATCTCAGACATCTCAGACATCTGAGACATCTCAGACATATCGGACATCTCAGACATCTCAGGCATCTAAGACATCTCAGACATCTCAGACATTTCAGACATCTCAGACATCTCAGACATCTCAGACATCTCAGACATCTCAGACATCTCAGACATCTCAGACATCTCAGACATCTCAGACATCTCAGACATCTCAGACATCTCAGACATCTCAGACATCTCAGACATCTCAGACATCTCAGACATCTCAGACATCTCAGACATCTCAGACATCTCAGACATCTCAGACATCTCAGACATCTCAGACATCTCAGACATCTCAGACATCTCAGACATCTCAGACATCTCAGACATCTCAGACATCTCAGACATCTCAGACATCTCAGACATCTCAGACATCTCAGACATCTCAGACATCTCAGACATCTCAGACATCTCAGACATCTCAGACATCTCAGACATCTCAGACATCTCAGACATCTCAGACATCTCAGACATCTCAGACATCTCAGACATCTCAGACATCTCAGACATCTCAGACATCTCAGACATCAGACATCTCAGACATCTCAGACATCTCAGACATCTCAGACATCTCAGACATCTCAGACATCTCAGACATCTCAGACATCTCAGACATCTCAGACATCTCAGACATCTCAGACATCTCAGACATCTCAGACATATCGGACATCTCAGACATCTCAGACATCTCAGACATCTCAGACATCTCAGACATCTCAGACATCTCAGACATCTCAGACATCTCAGACATCTCAGACATCTCAGACATCTCAGACATCTCAGACATCTCAGACATCTCAGACATCTCAGACATCTCAGACATCTCAGACATCTCAGACATCTCAGACATCTCAGACATCTCAGACATCTCAGACATCTCAGACATCTCAGACATCTCAGACATCTCAGACATCTCAGACATCTCAGACATCAGACATCTCAGACATCTCAGACATCTCAGACATCTCAGACATCTCAGACATCTCAGACATCTCAGACATCTCAGACATCTCAGACATCTCAGACATCTCAGACATCTCAGACATCTCAGACATCTCAGACATCTCAGACATCTCAGACATCTCAGACATCTCAGACATCTCAGACATCTCAGACATCTCAGACATCTCAGACATCTCAGACATCTCAGACATCTCAGACATCTCAGACATTTCAGACATCTCAGACATCTCAGACAACTCAGACATATCGAACATCTCAGACATCTCAGACATCTCAGACATCTCAGACATCTCAGACATCTCAGACATATCGGACATCTCAGACATCTCAGACATCATAGACATCTCAGACATCTCAGACATCTCAGACATCTCAGACATCTCAGACATCTCAGACATCTCAGACATCTCAGACATCTCAGACATCTCAGACATCTCAGACATCTCAGACATCTCAGACATCTCAGACATCTCAGACATAACAGACATCTCAGACATCTCAGACATCTCAGACATCTCAGACATCTCAGACATCTCAGACATTCTCAGACACTCTCCCAGACATCTCAGACATCTCAGACATCTCAGACATCTCAGACATCTCAGACATCTCAGACATCTCAGACATCTCAGACATCTCAGACATCTCAGAATCTCAGACATCTCAGACATCTCAGACATCTCAGACATCTCAGACATCTCAGACATCTCAGACATCTCAGACATCTCAGACATCTCAGACATCTCAGACATCTCAGACATCTCAGACATCTCAGACATCTCAGACATCTCAGACATCTCAGACATATCAGACATCTCAGACATCTCAGACATATCGAACATCTCAGACATCTCAGACATCTCAGACATCTCAGACATCTCAGACATCTCAGACATCTCAGACATCTCAGACATCTCAGACATCTCAGACATCTCAGACATCTCAGACATCTCAGACATCTCAGACATCTCAGACATCTCAGACATCTCAGACATCTCAGACATCTCAGACATAGACATCTCAGACATCTCAGACATCTCAGACATCTCAGACATCACAGACATCTCAGACATCTCAGACATCTCAGACATCTCAGACATCTCAGACATCTCAGACATCTCAGACATCTCAGACATCTCAGACATCTCAGACATCTCAGACATCTCAGACATCTCAGACATCTCAGACATCTCAGACAACTCAGACATCTCAGACATCTCAGACATCTCAGACATCTCAGACATCTCAGACATATCAGACATCTCAGACATCTCAGACATCTCAGACAACTCAGACATCTCAGACATCTCAGACATCTCAGACATCTCAGACATCTCAGACATCTCAGACATCTCAGACATCTCAGACATCTCAGACATCTCAGACATCTCAGACATCTCAGACATCTCAGACATCTCAGACATCTCAGACATCTCAGACATCTCAGACATCTCAGACATCTCAGACATCTCAGACATCTCAGACATCTCAGACATCTCAGACATCTCAGACATCTCTAGACATCTCAGACATCTCAGACATCTCAGACAACTCAGACATCTCAGACATCTCAGACATCTCAGACATCTCAGACATCTCAGACATAACAGACATCTCAGACATCTCAGACATCTCAGACATCTCAGACATCTCAGACATCTCAGACATCTCAGACATCTCAGACATCTCAGACATCTCAGACATCTCAGACATCTCAGACATCTCAGACATCTCAGACATCTCAGACATCTCAGACATCTCAGACATCTCAGACATCTCAGACATCTCAGACATCTCAGACATCTCAGACATCTCAGACATCTCAGACATCTCAGACATCTCAGACATCTCAGACATCTCAGACATCTCAGACATCTCAGACATCTCAGACATCTCAGACATCTCAGACATCTCAGACATCTCAGACATCTCAGACATCTCAGACATCTCAGACATCTCAGACATCTCAGACATCTCAGACATCTCAGACATCTCAGACATCTCAGACATCTCAGACATAACAGACATCTCAGACATCTCAGACATCTCAGACATCTCAGACATCTCAGACATCTCAGACATCTCAGACATCTCAGACATCTCAGACATCTCAGACATCTCAGACATCTCAGACATCTCAGACATCTCAGACATCTCAGGCATCTTAGACATCTCAGACAACTCAGACATCTTAGACATCTCAGACATCTCAAACATCTCAGACATCTTAGGCATCTCAGACATCTCAAACATATCTCAGACATCTCAGACATCTCAGACATCTCAGACATCTCAGACATCTCAGACATCTCAGACATCTCAGACATCTCAGACATCTCAGACATCTCAGACATCTCAGACATCTCAGACATCTCAGACATCTCAGACATCTCAGACATCTCAGACATCTCAGACATCTCAGACATCTCAGACATCTCAGACATCTCAGACATCTCAGACATCTCAGACATCTCAGACATCTCAGACATCTCAGACATCTCAGACATCTCAGACATCTCAGACATCTCAGACATCTCAGACATCTCAGACATCTCAGACATCTCAGACATCTCAGACATCTCAGACATCTCAGACATCTCAGACATCTCAGACATAACAGACATCTCAGACATCTCAGACATCTCAGACATCTCAGACATCTCAGACATCTCAGACATCTCAGACATCTCAGACATCTCAGACATCTCAGACATCTCAGACATCTCAGACATCTCAGACACTCAGACATCTCAGACATCACAGATCGAAAAGACATCTCAGACATCTCAGACATCTCAGACATCTCAGACATCTCAGACATCTCAGACATCTCAGACATAACAGACATCTCAGACATCTCAGACATCTCAGACATCTCAGACTCTCAGACATCTCAGACATCTCAGACATCGACATCTCAGACATCTCAGACATCTCAGACATCTCAGACATCTCAGACATCTCAGACATCTCAGACATCTCAGACATCTCAGACATCTCAGACATCTCAGACATCTCAGACATCTCAGACATCTCAGACATATCTCAGACATCTCAGACATCTCAGACATCTCAGACATCTCAGACATCTCAGACATCTTCAGACATCTCAGACATCTCAGACATCTCAGACATCTCAGACATCTCAGACATCTCAGACATCTCAGGACATCTCATCTCAGACATCTCAGACATCTCAGACATAACAGACATCTCAGACATCTCTGATATCTCGAACATAACAGACATCTTAGACATCTCAGACATATTAGACATGTCATACATCTCGGACATAACAGACATCTCAGACATCTCGGACATCTCAGACATCTCAGACATCTCAGACATCTCAGACATCTTAGACATCACGGACAACTAGAACATCTCAGACATCTCGGACATCTCAGACATCTAGACATCTCAGACATCTCAGACATCTCAGACATCTCAGACATCTCAGACATCTCAGACATCTCAGACATCTCGGACATCTTGGACATCACGGACATAACAGACATCTCAGACATCTCAGACATCTTGGACATCACGGACATCTCAGACATCTCGGACATAACAGACATCTCAGACATCTCAGACATCTCAGACATCTCAGACATCTCAGACATCTCAGACATCTCAGACATCTCAGACATCTCAGACATCTCAGACATCTCAGACATCTCAGACATCTCAGACATCTTGGACATCTCAGACATCTCAGACATCTCAGACATCTCAGACATCTCAGACATCTCAGACATCTCAGACATCTCGGACATAACAAATATCTCAAACATCTCAGACATCTAGGACATAAGAGACATCTCGGACATCTCAGACATATTGGACATAAAAGACATCTCAGACATCTCGGATATCTCTTACATCTCAGACATAACTAACATCTTAGACATCTCGGACATCTCAGACATCTCAGACATCTCGGACATCTCAGAAATCTCAGACATCTCAGACATCTCAGACATCTCAGACATAACAGACATTTCTCAGACATCTCAGACATCTAAGACATATCAGACATCTCAGACATCTCGGACATCCCAGACATAACAGACATCTCAGACATCCCAGACATACATAACAGACATCTTAGACATCTCGGACATCTCAGACATCTACGGACATCTCAGACATCTCAGACATCTCGGACATAACAGACATCTCAGACATCTCTGATATCTCGGACATAACAGACATCTTAGACATCTCGGACATAATAGACATGTCATACATCTCGGACATAACAGACATCTCAGACATCTCGGACATAAAAGGCATCTCAGACATCTCAGACATCTAGGACATCACGAAAATCTTAGACATCTCGGACATAACAGACATCTCAGACTTCTCTGATATCTCGAACATAACAGATATCTTAGACATCTCGGACATAATAGACATGTCTTACATCTCGGACATAACAGACATCTCAGACATCTCGGACATAAAAGGCATCTCAGACATCTCTGACATCTAGGACATCACGAAAATCTCAGACATCTCGGACATAACAGACATCTCAGACATCTCTGACATCTTAGACATCACGGACATCTCAGACATCTCGGACATCTCGGACATCTCATACATCTCAGACATCTCAGACATCTAAAAACATCTCAGACATCTTAGACATCTCGGACATCTCAGACATGTCGGACATCTAGGACATCACGGACATAACAGACATCTAAGACATCACAGACATCTTGGACATCACGGACATCTCAAGACATCTCGGACATAACAGACATCTCAGACATCTCAGACATCTCAGACATCTAAGACATCTAAGACATCTCAGACATCTCAGACATCTCAGACATCTCGGACATCTCAGACATCTCAGACATCTAAGACATCTCAGACATCTCAGACATCTCAGACATCTTAGACATCTCGGACATCTCAGACATGTCGGACATCTAGGACATCACGGACATAACAGACATCTCAGACATCACAGACATCTTGGACATCACGGACATCTCAAGACATCTCGGACATAACAGACATCTCAGACATCTCAGACATCTCGGACATAACAACATCTCAGACATCTCAGACATCTCAGACATCTCAAACATCTCAGACATAATAGACATCTCAAACATCTCAGACATCTTGGACATAACGGACATCTCAGACATCTCAGACATCTCAGACATCTCAGACATAACAGATATCTCAAACATCTCAGACATCTCGGACATAAGAGACATCTCGGACATCTCAGACATAACGGACATAAAAGACATCTCAGACATCTCGAGTATCTCTTACATCTCAGACATAACTGACATCTTAGACATCTCGAACATCTCTGACATCTCAGACATATCGGACATCTCAGAAATCTCAGACATCTCGGACATAAAAGGCATCTCAGACATCTCGGACATCTCGGACATAAAAGGCATCTCAGACATCTCAGACATCTAGGACATCACGAAAATCTTAGACATCTCGGACATAACAGACATCTCAGACTTCTCAGACATCTTAGACATCACGGACATCTCAGACATCTCGGACATCTCGGACATCTCATACATCTCAGACATCTCAGACATCTAAAACATCTCAGACATCTCAGACATCTCAGACATCTCAGACATCTCAGACATGTCGGACATCTAGGACATCATGGACATAACAGACATCTCAGACATCTCAGACATCTTGGACATCACAGACATCTCAGACATCTCGGACATAACAGACATCTCAGACATCTCAGAAATAATAGACATCTCAAACATCTCAGACATCTTGGACATAACGGACATCTCAGACATCTCAGACATCTCGGATATCTCTTACATCTCAGACATAACAGACATCTTAGACATCTCGGACATCTCTGACATCTCAGACATCTCATACATCTCAGAAATCTCAGACATCTCAGACATCTCAGACATCTCAGACATAACAGACATTTTAGACATCTCAGACATCTAAGACATATCGGTCATCTCAGACATCTCGGACATCCCAGACATAACAGACAGCTCAGACATCCCAGACATAACAGACATCTCAGACATCTCGGACATCTCAGACATCTACGGACATCTCAGACATCTCAGACATCTCGGACATAACAGACATCTCAAACATCTCTTATATCTCGGACATAACAGACATCTTAGACATCTCGGACATAATAGACATGTCATACATCTTGGACATAACAGACATCTCAGACATCTCGGACATAAAAGGCATCTCAAACATCTCAGACATCTAGGACATCACGAAAATCTCAGACATCTCAGACATAACAGACATCACAGACATCTCTGATATCTCGAACATAACAGATATCTTAGATATCTCGGACATAATAGACATGTCATACATCTCGGAAATAACAGACATCTCAGACATCTCGGACATAACAGACATCTCAGACTTCTCAGACATCTTAGACATCACGGACATCTCAGACATCTCGGACATCTCGGACATCTCAGACATCTAGACATCTAAGACATCTCAGACATCTCAGACATCTCAGACATCTCAGACATCTCAGACATCTCAGACGTCTTGGACATAACAAACATCTCAGACATCTAAGACATGTTGGACATCACGGACATCTCAGACATCTCGGATAAAATAGACATCTAAGACATCTCGGACATCTCGGACATAACAGACATCTCAGACGTCTCAGACATCTCAGACATCTCAGACATCTTAGACATCACGAACATCTCAGACATCTCAGACATCTCGGACATAACAGACATCTCAGACTTCTCAGACATCTCAGACATCTCAAACATCGTGGACATCACGGACATCTCAGACATCTTAGACATCTCAGACATCTTGGACATCTCAGACATCTCGGACATCTCAGACATCTAAGACATGTTGGACATCACGGACATCTCAGACATCTCAGACATCTCAGACATCTTAGACATCTTAGACATCTCGGACATCTCAGACATCTCGGACATAACAGACATCTAAAACATCTCAGACATCTCAGACATCTCGGACATAACAGACATCTAAGACATCTCAGACATCTAAGACATGTTGGACATCACGGACCTCTCAGTCGTCTCGGTCATCTAAGACATCTTAGACGTCTCGGACATAACAGACATCTAAGACATCTCAGACATCTCGGACATAACAGACATCTAAGACATCTCAGACATCTCATTCATCTCAGACATCTCGGACATCTCAAACATCTAGGAAATCTCAGACATCTTAGACATCTCAGACATTTCGGACGTAACAGACATCTCAAACTTCTCAGACATCTCAGACATCTCGGACATAACAGACATCTTAGACATCTCAGACATTTAAGACATGTTGGACATCACGGACATCTCTAACATCTCGGACATAACCGACATCTCAGACATAACAGACATCTCAGACGTCTCAGACATCTCAGACATCTTGGACATCACGGACATCTCAGACATCTCAGACATCTCGGACATCTCAGACATCTCAGACATCTCAGACATCTCGGACATAACAGACATCTCAGTCAACTCGGTCATCTCAGACATCTCAGACATCTCGAACATAACAGACATCTCACAAATCTCGGACATAACAGACATCAAAGACATCTCACACATCTCACACATCTCACACATCTCACACATCTATGACATCTCGGACATCTCAAACATCTCGGACATCTCAAACATCTCGGATATAACAGACATCTCAGACATCTTGGACATCACGGACATCTCAGACATCTCGGACATAACAGACATCTCAGACATCCCAGATATCTCAGACATCTCAGACATCTCGGACGTCTCAGACATCTTGGACGTAACAGACATCTCAGACATCTCAGACATCTCAGACGTCTTGGACATAACAAACATCTCAGACATCTAAGACATGTTGGACATCACGGACATCAAAGACATCTCGGATAAAATAGACATCTAAGACATCTCGGAAATCTCGGACATAACAGACATCTCAGACGTCTCAGACATCTCAGACATCTCAGACATCTTGGACATCACGGACATCTCAGACATCTCAGACATCTCGGACAGAACAGACATCTCAGACATCTCAGACATCGTGGACATCACGGACATCTTAGACATCTCAGACATCTCAGACATCTCAGACATCTTGGACATCTCAGACATCTCGGACATCTCAGACATCTAAGACATGTTGGACATCACGGACATCTCAGACATCTCAGACATCTCAGACATCTCAGACATCTTAGACATCTCAGACATCTTTGTCATCTCTGACATCTAGGAAATCTTAGACATCTCAAACATCTCAGACATCTCAGACGTAACAGACATCTCACACATCTCAGACATTACAGACATCTCGGACATAACAGACATCTAAGACATCTCAGACATCTGAGACATCTCGGACATAACAGACATCAAAGACATCTCAGACATCTAAGACATGTTGGACATCACGAGCCTTTCAGTCTTCTCGGTCATCTAAGACATCTCAGACATCTCGGACATAACAGACATCTCAGACATCTCAGACATCTAAGTCATCTCAGACATCTCGGACATCTCAAACATCTAGGAAATCTCAGACATCTTAGACATCTCAGACATCTCGGACGTAACAGACATCTCAAACATCTCAGACATCTCAGACATCTCGGACATAACAGACATCTTAGACATCTCAGACATCTAAGACATGTTGGACATCACGGACATCTCTAACAACTCGGACATAACCGACATCTCGGACATAATAGACATCTCAGACGTCTCAAACATCTCAGACATCTTGGACATCACGGACATCTCAGACATCAAAGACATCTCGGACATCTCAGACATCTCAGACATCTCAGACATCTGGGACATAACAGACATCTCAGTCAACTCGGTCATCTCAGACATCTCAGACATCTCGAACATAACAGACATCTCGGACATAACAGACATCAAAGACATCTCACACATCTCACACATCTCAGACATCTCACACATCTATGACATCTCGGACATCTCAAACATCTCGGACATCACAAACATCTCGGATATAACAGACATCTCAGACATCTTGGACATCACGGACATATCAGACATCTCAGACATCTCAGACATCTCAGACATCACGGACATCTCAGACATCTCGGACATAACAGACATCTCAGACATCTCAGACATAACAAATATCTCAGACATCTCGGACATAACAGACATCTCATACATCTCAGACATCTCAAACCTCTTGGAAATCATGGACATCTCAGACATCCTGGACATAACAGACATCTCAAACATCTAAGACATCTCGGACATCTTTGACATCTTAGACATAACAGACTTCTAAGACATCTAAGAAATTTCAGACATCACGGACATCTCAGACATCTCGGACATAAAAGACATCTCTAACATCTCAGACATCTCAGACATCTCAGACATCTCAGACATCTTGGACATCACGAGCATCTCAGACATCTCAAACAGAAAAGACATCTCAGACATCTCGGACATCTCAGAGATCTCAGACATCTCAGACATCACGGACATCTTAGATATCTCGAACATAACAGACATCTCAGACATCTTAGACATCTCAGACATCTTGGACATCACGGACATCTCATATATCTCGGACATAACAGATATCTCAAACATCTCAGAAATCTCGGACATAACAGACATCTCAGACATCTTAGACATCTCAGACGTCTCAGACATAACAGACATCTCGGACATCTCGGACATCACAAACATCTCAGTCATCTCGGTCATCTCCGACATCTCAGACATCTCGAACATAAGAAACATCTCAGACATCTCGGACATAACAGACATCAAAGACATCTCAGACATCTCAGACATCTCAGACATCTTGGACATCACGGACATCTCAGACATCTAAGACATCATAGACGTCTCGGACATATCAGACATCTCGGACATATCAGACATCTCAGACATCTCAGACATCTAGGACATCATGGACATCTTGGACATAACAGACGTCTCAGACATCTCAGACATCTAGGACATCACGGACATCATAGACATCTCAGACATCTTGGACATCACGAACATCTCACACATCTCGGACATAACAGACATCTCAGACATCTCAGACATCTCAGAAATCTCAGACATAACAGACATCTCAGACATCCCAGACATCTCAGACATCTCAGTCATCTCGGTCATCTAAGACATCTCAGACATCTCGAACATAACAAACATCTCAGACATCTCGGACATAACAGACATCAAAGACATCTCAGACATCTCAGACATCTTGGACATAACAGACATCTCAGACATCTAGGACATCATGGACATCTCGGACATAACAGACATCTCAGACATCTCAGACATCTAGGACATCACGGACATCAAAGACATCTCGGACATAACAAACATCTCAGACATCTTGGACATCACGGACATCTCACACATCTCGGACATAACAGACATCTCAGACATCTCAGACATCTCAGTCATCTCGGTCATCTCAAACATCTCAGACATCTCGAACATAACAAACATCTCAGACATCTCGGACATAACAGACATCAAAGACATCTCAGACATCTCAGACATCTCAGACATCTTGGACATCACGGACATCTCAGACATCTCAGACATCTCAGACATCTCGGACATCTCAGACATTTCGGACATAACACACATCTCAGACATCTCAGACATCTAGGACATCACGGACATCTTGGACATAACAGACATCTCAGACATCTCAAACATCCCAGACATCTCAGACAACTCAGTCATCTCGGTCATCTTAGACATCTCAGACATCTCGAACATAACAAACATCTCAGACATCTCAGACATCTAGGACATCATGGACATCTCGGACATAACAGACATCTCAGACATCTCAGACATCTAGGACATCACGGACATCAAAGACATCTCATACATAACAGACATCTCAGACATCTTGGACATCACGGACATCTCACACATCTCGGACATAACAGACATCTCAGACATCTCAGACATCTCAGTCATCTCGGTCATCTCAGACATCTCAGACATCTCGAACATAACAAACATCTTAGACATCTCGGACATAACAGACATCAAAGACATCTCAGACATCTCAGACATCTCAGACATCTTGGACATCACGGACATCTCAGACAGCTCAGACATCTCAGACATCTCGGACATCTCGGACATCTCAGACATCTCGGACATAACACACATCTCAGACATCTCAGACATCTAGGACATCACGGACATCTCGGACATAACAGACATCTCAGATATCTCAGACATCTAGGACATCACGGACATCAAAGACATCTCGGACATAACAGACATCTCAGACATCTTGGACATCATGGACATCTCACACATCTCGGACATAACAAACATCTCAGACAACTCAGGCATCTCAGTCATCTAGGTCATCTCAGACATCTTGAACATAACAGACATCTAAGACATCTCAGACATCTAAGACATGTTGGACTTCACGGACATCTTAGACATCTCGGTCATCTCAGACATCTCACACATCTCGGACACAACAGACATCTCAGACATCTCAGACAACTCAGAAATCTCAGTCATCTCGGTCATCTCAGACATCTCAGACATCTCGAACATAACAAACATCTCAGACATCTCGGACATAACAGACATCAAAGACATCTCAGACATCTCAGACATCTTGGACATCACAGACATCTCAGACATCTCAGACATCTCAGACATCTCGGACATCTCGGACATCTCGGACATAACCGACATCTCAGACGTCTCAAACATCTCAGACATCTTGGACATCACGGACATCTCAGACATCAAAGACATCTCGGACATCTCAGACATCTCAGACATCTCAGACATCTGGGACATAACAGACATCTCAGTCAACTCGGTCATCTCAGACATCTCAGACATCTCGAACATAACAGACATCTCGGACATAACAGACATCAAAGACATCTCACACATCTCACACATCTCAGACATCTAAGACATCTCAGACATCTAAGACATGGACTCACGGACATCTCAGACATCTCGGACATCTCGGACATCACAAACATCTCGGACATAACAGACATCTCAGACATCTCAGACATCACGGAATCTCAGACATCTCGGACATCTCAGACATCTCAGACATCTCAGACATCACGGACATCTCAGACATCTCGGACATAACAGACATCTCAGACATCTCAGACATCTCAACATCAGGTCATCTCAGACATCTCGGACATAACAGACATCTCATACATCTCAGACATCTCAAACCTCTTGGACATCATGGACATCTCAGACATCTCGGACATCAGACATCTCAGACATCTCAGACATCTCAGACATCTCAGACATCCAAGACATCTCAGACATCTCAGACATCTAAGTCATCTAAGACATCTCAGACATCTCTCTAACAGAACTCTACATCTCAGACATCTCGGACATAACAGACATCAAAGACATCTCAGACATCTCAGACATCTCAGACATCTCAGACATCTGGGACAACAGACATCTCAGACATCTCAGACATCTAGGACATCACGGACATCAAGACATCTCGGACATAACAGACACAGGACATCTTGGACATCACGGACATCTCACACATCTCGGACATAACAGACATCTCAGACATCTCAGACATCTCAGTCTCTCGGTCATCTCAGACATCTCAGGACATCTCGAACATCTCAAACATCTCAGACATCTCGGACATAACAGACATCAAAGACATCTCAGACATCTCAGGGACATAACAGACATCTCAGACATCTTAGACATCTCAGACATCTCAGACATCTCGGACATCTCAGACATCATCTCAGACATCTCAGACATCATCTCAGACATCTCGACATCTCGGGAGACATCACATCTCAGACATATCTGACATCTCATAACAGACATCTCAGACATCTCAGACATCTAGGACATCACAAACATCAAAGACATCTCGGACATAACATCATCAGACATCTCAGACATCTTGGACATCATGGACATCTCACACATCTCGGACATAACAAACATCTCAGACAACTCAGACATCTCAATCATCTAGGTCATCTCAGACATCTTGAACATAACAGACATCTAAGACATGTTGGACTTCACGGACATCTTAGACATCTCGGTCATCTCAGACATCTCACACATCTCGGACATAACAGACATCTCAGACATCTCAGTCATCTCGGTCATCTCAGACATCTCAGACATCTCGAACATAACAAACATCTCAGACATCTCGGACATAACAGACATCAAAGACATCTCAGACATCTCAGACATCTCAGACATCTTGGACATCACGGACATCTCAGACATCTCAGACATCTCATACATCTCGGACATCTCAGACATCTCGGACATAACACACATCTCAGACATCTCAGACATCTAGGACATCACGGACATCTCGGACATAACAGACATCTCAGACATCTCAGACATCTAGGACATCACGGACATCAAAGACATCTCGGACATAATAGACAACTCAGACATCTCAGTCATCTAGGTCATCTCAGACATCTTGAACATAACAGACATCTAAGACATCTCAGACATATAAGACATGTTGGACTTCACGGACATCTTAGACATCTCGGTCATCTCAGTCATCTCGGTCATCTCAGACATCTCAGACATCTCGGACATCTCAGACATCTCAGACATCTCAGACATCTCAGACATCTTGGACATCTTGGACATCACGGACATCTAAGACATCTCAGACATCTCGGACATAACAGACATCTCAGACATCTCAGACATCTCAGACATCTCAGGCAACTCAGACATCTCAGACATCTCAGACATCTCAGGCAACTCAGACATCTCAGACATCTCAGACATCTTGGACATCACGACATCTCAGACATCTCAGACAAAAAAAGACATCTCAGACATCTCGGACATCTCAGAGATCTCAGACATCTCAGACATCACGGACATCTTAGACATCTCGGACATAACAGACATCTCAGACATCTTAGACATCTCAGACATCTTGGACATCTTGGACATCTCATATATCTCGGGCATAACAGATATCTCAAACATCTCAGAAATCTCGAACATAACAGACATCTCACACATCTTAGACAACTTAGACGTCTCAGACATAACAGACATCTCAGACATCTCAGACATCGTGGACATCACGGACATCTCAGACATCTCGAACATAACAGGCATCTCAAACATCTCAGACATCTCAGAAATCTTAGAGATCTCGGAAATCTCAGACATCATGGACATCTAATACATGTTGGACATCACGGACATCTTAGACATCTCGAACATAACAGACATCTCAGACATCTCGGACATAAAAGACATCACGGACATCTCAGACATCTCGGACATAACAGACATCTCAGACATCTCAGACTTCTCGGACATAAAAGACATCACCGACATCTCAGACATCTCGGACATAGACACAGACATCTCAGACATCTCAGACTTCTCAGACATCTCGGACATCTCAGACATCTCGATCATCTCAAACATCTCAGACATCTCGGACATAAGAGACATCTCAGACATCTCAGACATGTCAGACATCTCAGACATCTTAGACATAACAGACATCTCAGACATCTCAGACATCTCAGATATCTTGGACATCACGGACATCTCAGACATCTCGGACATAATAGACATCTCAGACATCTCAGACATCTTGGACATCACTCACATCTCAGACATCTCAGACATCTCGGACATCTCAGACAACTCAGACATCTTAGACATCTTGGACATCACGGACATCTCAGACATCTCAGACATCTCGGACATCTCAGACATCTCAGACATCTCGAACATAACAGACATCTCAAACATCTCAGTCATCTAGGTCATCTCAGACATCTCGAACATAACAGGAATCTAAGACATCTCAGACATCTAAGACATGTTGGACATCACGGACATCTCAGACATCTCGGTCATCTCAGACATCTCAGACATCTCAGAGATAAAAGACATCTCAGACATCCCAGACATCTCAGACATCTCAGTCATCTCGGTCATCTAAGACATCTCAGACATCTAGAACATAACAAACATCTCAGACATCTCGGACATAACAGACATCAAAGACATCTCAGACATCTCAGACATCTTGGACATAACAGACATCTCAGACATCTCAGACATCTAGGACATCATGGACATCTCGGACATCTCAGTCATCTAGGACATCACGGACATCAAAGACATCTCGGACATAACAGACATCTCAGACATCTTGGACATGACGGACATCTCACACATCTCGGACATAACAGACATCTCAGACATCTCAGACATCTCGAACATAACAAACATCTCAGACATCTCGGACATAACAGACATCAAAGACATCTCAGACATCTTGGACATCACTCACATCTCAGACATCTCAGACATCTCGGACATCTCAGACATCTCAGACATCTCAGACATCTTTGACATCACGGACATCTCAGACAGCTCAGACATCTCAGACATCTAGGACATCACGGACATATCGGACATAACAGACATCTATGACATCTCAGACATCTAGGACATCACGAACATCAAAGACATCTCGGACATAACAGACATCTCAGACATCTTGGACATCATGGACATCTCACACATCTCGGACATAACAAACATCTCAGACAACTCAGACATCTCAGTCATCTAGGTCATCTCAGACATCTTGAACATAACAGACATCTAAGACATCTCAGACATCTAAGACATGTTGGACTTCACGGACATCTTAGACATCTCGGTCATCTCAGACATCTCACACATCTCGGACATAACAGACATCTCAGACATCTCAGTCATCTCGGTCATCTCAGACATCTTACACATCACGAACATAACAAACATCTCAGACATCTCGGACATAACAGACATCAAAGACATCTCAGACATCTCAGACATCTCAGACATCTTGGACATCACGGACATCTCAGACATCTCAGACATCTCAGACATCTCGGACATCTCAAACATCTCGGACATAACACACATCTCAGACATCTCAGACATCTAGGACATCACGGACATAACAGACATCTCAGACATCTCAGACATCTAGGACGTCACGGACATCAAAGACATCTCGGACATAACAGACATCTCAGACATCTTGGACATCATGGACATCTCACACATCTCGGACATAACAAACATCTTAGACAACTCAGACATCTCAGTCATCTAGGTCATCTCAGACATCTTGAACATAACAGACATCTAAGACATCTCAGACATCTAAGACATGTTGGACTTCACGGACATCTTAGACATCTCGGTCATCTCAGTCATCTCGGTCATCTCAGACATCTCAGACATCTCGGACATCTCAGACATCTCAGACATCTCAGACATCTCAGACATCTTGAACATCACGGACATCTAAGACATCTCGGACATAACAGACATCTCAGACACCTCAGACATCTAAGACATCTCAGACATCTCAGACATCTTGGACATCACGGACATCTCAGACATCTCAGACATCTTAGACATCTCAGACATCTCGGACATAACACACATCTCAGACATCTCAGACATCTAGGACATCACGGACATCTCGGACATAACAGACATCTCAGACATCTTGGACATCACGGACATCAAAGACATCTCGGACATAACAGACATCTCAGACATCTTGGACATCATGGACATCTCACACATCTCGGACATAACAAACATCTCAGACAATTCAGACATCTCAGTCATCTAGGTCATCTCAGACATCTTGAACATAACAGACATCTAAGACATCTCAGACATCTAAGACATGTTAGACTTCACGGACATCTTAGACATCTCGGTCATCACAGACATCTCACACATCTCGGACATAACAGACATCTCGGACATCTCAGACATCTCGGACATAACAGACATCTCAGACATCTCAGACATCTAGGACATCACGGACATCTCGGACATAACAGACATCTCAGACATCTCAGTCATCTCGGACATCTCAGTCATCTCGGTCATCTCAGACATCTCCGACATCTCGAACATAACAAACATCTCAGACATCTCGGACATAACAGACATCAAAGACATCTCAGACATCTCAGACATCTCAGACATCTTGGACATCACGGACATCTCAGACATCTCAGACATCTCGGACATCTCAGACATGTCGGACATAACAGACATCTCAGACATCTCAGACATCTAGGACATCACGGACATCTTGGACATAACAGACATCTCAGACATCTCAGACATCTAGGGCATCACGGTCATCAAAGACATCTCGGACATAACAGACATCTCAGACATCTTGGACATCTAGGGCATCACGGACATCAAAGACATCTCGGACATAACAGACATCTCAGACATCTCATACATCTCAGTCATCTCGGTCATCTTAGACATCTCAGACATCTCTAACATAACAGACATCTAAGACATCTTAGACATCTAAGACATGTTGGACATCACGGACATCTCAGACATCTCGGTCATCTCAGACATCTCGGACATCCCACATATCTCAGACATCTCAGACATCTCGGACATCTCAGACACCTAGGAAATCTTAGACATCTCAGACATCTCAAACATCTCGGACGTAACAGACATCTCAGACATCTCAGACATCTCAGACATCTTGGACATAATAAACATCTCAAATATCTAAGACATGTTGGACATCACGGACATCTCAGACATCTCAGACATCTAGGACATAACAGACATCTCTGACGTCTCAAACATCTCAGACATCTCAGACATCTTTGACATCACAGACATCTCAGACTTCTCAGACATCTCAGACATCTCAGACATCTCAGACATCTCGGACATCTCAGACATCTCAGACATCTTTGACATTACAAGCATCTCAGACATCTCAGACAGAAAAGAGATGTCAGACATCTCGGACATCTCAGAGATCTCAGACATCTCAGACATCACGGACATCTTAGACATCTCGGACATAACAGACATCTCAGACATCTTAGACACCTCAGACATCTTGGACATCACGGACATCTCATATATCTCGGGCATAACAGATATCTCAAACATCTCAAAAATCTCAAACATAACAGACATCTCAGACATCTTAGACATCTCAGACGTCTCAGACATAACAGACATCTCAGACATCTCAGACATCTTGGACATCACGGACATCTTAGACATCTCGGACATAACAGGCATCTCAAACATCTCAGACATCTCAGAAATCTTAGAGATCTCGGAAATCTCAGACATCACAGACATCTCAGACATCTTGGACATCATGGACATCTCACACATCTCGGACATAACAAACATCTCAGACATCTCAGACATCTCAGTCATCTAGGTCATCTCAGACATCTCGAACATAACAGACATCTAAGACATCTCAGACATCTAAGACATGTTGGACATCATGGACATATCAGAGATCTCAGACATCTCGAACATCTCAGACATCTAGGAAATCATAGACATCTCAGACATCTCAGACATCACAGACGTAACAGACATCTCAGACATCTCAGACATCTAGGACATCACGGACATCTCGGACATAACAGACATCTCAGACATCTCAGACATCTAGGACGTCACGAAACATCTCGGATATAACAGACATCTCAGACATCTCAGACATCTAGGACATCACGGACATCAAAGACATCTCGGACATAACAGTCTTCTCAGACATCTTGGACATCACGGACATCTCACACATCTCGAACATAACAGACATCTCAGACATCTCAGACATCTCATACATCTCAGTCATCTCGGTCATCTCAGACATCTCAGACATCTCGAACATACGAAAAACCTCAGACATCTCGGACATAACAGACATCAAAGACATCTCAGACATCTCAAACATCTCAGACATCTTGGACATCACGGACATCTCAGACATCTCGGACATCTCAGACATCTCGGACATCTAAGACATCTCGGACATAACAAACATCTCAGACATCTCAAACATCTCAGACATCTCAGACATCTCATACATAACAGACATCTTAGACATCTCGGACATAAAAGACTTCTCAGACATCTCAGACGTAAGAGACATCACGGACATCTCGGACGTAAGAGACATCACGGACATCTCAGACATCTCGGAGATAACAGACATCTCAGACATCTCGGACATAATAGACATCTCAGACATCTCAGACATCTCGGACATAACAGTCGTCTCAGACATAACAGACATCTTTGACATCACGGACATCACGGACATCTCAGACTTCTCGGACATAACAGACATCTCAGACATCTCGGACATAAAAGACATCACGGACATCTCAGACATCTCGGACATAAAAGACATCTCTGACATCTCAGACATCTCGGACATCTCAAACATTTCAGACATCTCAGACATCTCGGACATAATAGACATCTCGGACATAAGAGACATCTCAGACATCTCAGACATCTCAGACATCTTAGACATAACAGACATCTCAGACATCTCAGACATCTCAGACATCTTGGACATCACGGACATCTCAGACATCTCGGACATAACAGACATCTAAGACATCTCAGACATCTTGGACATCACTCACATCTCAAACATCTCAGACATCTCGGACATCTCAGACATCTCAGACATCTTAGACATCTTGGACATCATGGACATCTCAGACAGCTCAGACATCTCGGACATCTTGGACATCACAGACATCTCGAACATAACAGACATCTCAGACATCTCAGACATCTTGGTCATCACGGACATCTCTGACATCTCGGACATAATAGACATCTTAGACATCTTAAACATCTTGGACATCAAAGACATCTCAGACATCTAAGACATCTAAGACATCTCAGACATCTTGGACATCTCAGAAATCTCGGACATCTCAGACATCTCGGTCATCTCAAACATCAAAGACATGATCTATAGGTCCATTAGACATCTCAGACATTTTGGATAGCACAGACATCTCGGACATCTCTGACATCGCGGACATCTCAGACAACACGGACATCTCGGACATAACAGACATCTCAGACATCTCGGACATCTCAGACATCTCAGACATCTCAGACATCTCGGACATCTCAGACATCATAGACATCTCAGACATCTTAGACATCACGGACATCTCAGACATCTCGGACATAATAGACATCTCAAACATCTCAGACATCTAGGTCATTTCAGACATCTCAGACATCTCGGACGTAACAGACTTCTCAGACATCTCAGACATCTCATACATCTCGGACATAACAGACATCTCAGACATATAAGAAATGTTGGACATCACGGACATCTCAGACATCTCGGACATAACAGACATCTTGGACATCTCAGACATCTAAGACATCAAAGACATAACAGACATCTCGGACATCTCGGACATCTCAGATATCTCAGACATCTCAGACATCTCAGACATCTCGGACATCTTAGACATCTCGGACATAACGGACATTTCAGACATCACAGACATCTCAGACATCACGGAAATCTCAGACATCTCGGACATCCCAGTCATCTCAGTCATCTAAGACATCTCAGACATCTCAGACATCTCGGACATAACAGACATCTCAGACATCTCGGACATAAAAGACATCTCAGACTTCACGGACATCTTTGACATCTCGGACATCTCAGTCATCTCGGTCATCTCAGACATCTCAGACATCTCGGACATCTCAGACATCTCAGACATCTCAGACATCTTGGACATCACGGACATCTAAGACATCTCAGACATCTCGGACATAACAGACATCTCATACATCTCGGATAACAGACATCTCAGACATCTCAGACATAACAGACATCTCAGACATCTCGGACATAACAAACATCTCCGACATTTCAGACATCTCAGACATCTCAGACATCTCAGACATAACAGACATCTTAGACATCTCGGACATAACAGACTTCTCAGACATCTCAGACGTAAGAGACATCACGAACATCTCGGACGTAAGAGACATCACGGACATCTCAGACATCTCGGAGATAACAGACATCTCAGACATCTCGGACATAATAGACATCTCAGACATCCTAGACATCTCGGACGTAACAGTCGTCTCAGATATAACAGACATCTTTGATATCACGGACATCACGGACATCTCAGACTTCTCGGACATAACAGACATCTCAGACATCTAGGGCATCACGGACATCAAAGACATCTCGGACATAACAGACATCTATAACATCTTGGACATCTAGGGCATCACGGACATCAAAGACATCTCGGACATAACAGACATCTCAGACATCTTGGAACATCACGGACATCTTAAGACATCTCGGACATAACAGACATCTCAGACATCTCATACATCTCAGTCATCTCGGTCATCTTAGACATCTCAGACATCTCTAACATACAGACATCTAAGACATCTCAGACATCTAAGACATGTTGGACATCAGACATCTCAGACATCTCAGACATCTCAGACATCTCAGACATCTCGGACATCTCAGACATCTCGGACATCCCAGATATCTCAGAAATCTCAGACATCTCGGACATAAGAGTCAGTCTCAGACACCTAGGAAATCTTAGACATCTCAGACATCTCAAACATCTCGGACGTAACAGACATCTCAGACATCTCAGACATCTCAGACGTATTGGACATAATAAATATCTCAGACATCTAAGACATGTTGGACATCACGGACATCTCAGACATCTCGGACATCTCAGACATCTCAGACATCTTTGACATCACGAGCATCTCAGACATCTCAGACAGAAAAGACATCTCAGACATCTCGGACATCTCAGAGATCTTAGACATCTCAGACATCACGGACATCTTAGACATCTCGGACATAACAGACATCTCAGACATCTTAGACATCTCAGACATTTTGGACATCACGGACATCTCATATATCTCGGGCATAACAGATATCTCAAACATCTCAGAAATCTCGAACATAACAGACATCTCAGACATCTTAGACATCTCAGACGTCTCAGACATAACAGACATCTCAGACATCTCAGACATCTTGGACATCACGGACATCTTAGACATCTCGGACATATTAGACATCTCAGACATCTTAGACATCTCAGACATTTTGGACATCACGGACATCTCATATATCTCGGGCATAACAGATATCTCAACATCTCAGAACATCTCGAACATAACAGACATCTCAGACGTCATGACAGACATAACAGACATGTCTCAGAAATCTCAGGACATCTTTGGACATCACGAACATCTTAGACATCCGGACATAACAGGCATCTCAAACATCTCAGACATCTCAGACATCATTAGAGATCTCGGAAATCTCAGACATCACGGACATCTCCCTATATGTTGGACATCACGGACATCTTAGACATCCGAACATAACAAGACATCTCTAAGACATCTCGGACATAACATACATCTCTGACGGCTCACGTACATCTCTGACGTTCAAGACATCTCAGACATCTCAGACATCTTTTGACATCACGGACATGATAGACCCTCAGACATCTCAGACATCTCAGACATCTCAGACATCTAGGGACATCTCACACATCTCGGACATAACAGGACATCTCAGACATCTCGAACATCTCACACATCTCGGACATAACAGACATCTCCAGACATCTAGGACATCACGGACATCACGGACATCAAAGACATCTCGGACAGAACAGACATCTAAGTACATCTCGGACATCACGGACATCTTAGACATCTCGGACATAACAGGACATCTTAGAATCTCATGGACATCTCGGTCATCTCAGACCATCTCAGACATCTCGAACATAACAAACATCTCAGACATCTCCGACATCTCGAACATAACAAACATCTCAGACATCTCGGACATAACAGACATCAAAGACATCTCAGACATCTCAGACTCTCAGACATCTTGGACATCACGGACATCTCAGGAACATCTCAGACATCTATAAGACATCTCGGACATCTCAGACATCTCGGTACATAACAGACACGAAGAAATCTCAGATATCTATTACATCAGGACATCTCGACATAACAGACACCCACACCATACA
>CM031883.1:2585866-2618065 GCA_018691285.1 Cucurbita argyrosperma subsp. sororia
ATGTCTGAGATGTCTGAGATGTATGAGATGCCTGACATGTCTGAGATGTCCGATATGTCTGAGATGTCTGAGATGTCGAGATGTCTGGGAGGTCTGTTATGTCCGAGATGTCTGGGAGGTCTGTTAGGTCTGAGCTGTCTGAGATGTCTGAGATATCTGAGATGTCTGAGATATCTGAGATGTTTGAGATGTATGAGACATTCGAGATGTCTGAGATGTCTGAGATGTCCGTGATGTCTGAGATGTCTGAGATGTCTGTGATGTCTAAGATGTCTGAGATGTCTGAGATGTCCGAGATGTCTGAGATTTCTAAGATTTCGGAGATGTCTTAGAAGTCTATTATGTTCGAGATGTCTGAGAAGTCTGTTATGTCCGAGATGTACGAGATGTCTGAGATGTCTTTGATGTCTGAGATTCTGAGATGTCCATGATGTCTGAGATGTCCGTGATGTCTGAGATGTCTGAGATGTCTGAGATGTCTGTGATGTCTGAGATGTCTGAGATGTCTGAGATGTCTGAGATGTCTGAGATGTCTGAGATGTCTGAGATGTCTGAGATGTCTGAGATGTCTGAGATGTCTGAGATGTCTGAGATGTCTGAGATGTCGGAGATGTCTGAGATGTCTGAGATGTCTGAGATGTCTGAGATGTCTGAGATGTCTGAGATGTCTGAGATGTCTGAGATGTCTGAGATGTCTGAGATGTCTGAGATGTCTGAGATGTCTGAGATGTCTGAGATGTCTGAGATGTCTGAGATGTCTGAGATGTCTGAGATGTCTGAGATGTCTGAGATGTCTGAGATGTCTGAGATGTCTGAGATGTCTGAGATGTCTGATGTCTGAGATGTCTGAGATGTCTGAGATGTCTGAGATGTCTGAGATGTCTGAGATGTCTGAGATGTCTGAGATGTCTGAGATGTCTGATCTCGATATGTCTGAGATGTCTGAGAGATGTCTGAAGATGTCTGAGATGTCTGAGATGTCTGAGATGTCTGAGATGTCTGAGATGTCTGTTATGTCTGAGATGTCTGAGATGTCTGAGATGTCTGAGATGTCTGTGATGTCTGAGATGTCTGAGATGTCTGAGATGTCTGAGATGTCTGAGATGTCTGAGATGTCTGAGATGTCTGAGATGTCTGAGATGTCTGAGATGTCTGAGATGTCTGAGATGTCTGAGATGTCTGAGATGTCTGAGATGTCTGAGATGTCTGAGATGTCTGAGATGTCTGAGATGTCTGAGATGTCTGAGATGTCTGAGATGTCTGAGATGTCTGAGATGTCTGAGATGTCTGAGATGTCTGAGATGTCTGAGATGTCTGAGATGTCTGAGATGTCTGAGATGTCTGAGATGTCTGAGATGTCTGAGATGTCTGAGATGTCTGAGATGTCTGAGATGTCTGAGATGTCTGAGATGTCTGAGATGTCTGAGATGTCTGAGTCTGAGATGTCTGAGATGTCTGAGATGTCTGAGATGTCTGTTATGTCTGAGCTGTCTGAGATGTCTGAGATGTCTGAGATGTCTGAGATGTCTGAGATGTCTGAGATGTCTGAGTTATGTCTGAGATGTCTGAGATGTCTGAGATGTCTGTGATGTCTGAGATGTCTGAGATGTCTGAGATGTCTGAGATGTCTGAGATGTCTGAGATGTCTGAGATGTCTGAGATGTCTGAGATGTCTGAGATGTCTGAGATGTCTGAGATGTCTGAGATGTCTGAGATGTCTGAGATGTCTGAGATGTCTGAGATGTCTGAGATGTCTGAGATGTCTGAGATGTCTGAGATGTCTGAGATGTCTGAGATGTCTGAGATGTCTGAGATGTCTGAGATGTCTGAGATGTCTGAGATGTCTGAGATGTCTGAGATGTCTGAGATGTCTGAGATGTCTGAGATGTCTGAGATGTCTGAGATGTCTGAGATGTCTGAGATGTCTGAGATGTCTGAGATGTCTGAGATGTCTGAGATGTCTGAGATGTCTGAGATGTCTGAGATGTCTGAGATGTCTGATGTCTGAGATGTCTGAGATGTCTGAGATGTCTGAGATGTCTGAGATGTCTGAGATGTCTGAGATGTCTGAGATGTCTGAGATGTCTGAGATGTCTGAGATGTCTGAGATGTCTGAGATGTCTTAGTTGTGTCTGAGATGTCTGAGATGTCTGAGATGTCTGAGATGTCTGAGATGTCTGAGATGTCTGATGTCTGAGATGTCTGAGATGTCTGAGATGTCTGAGATGTCGAGATGTCTGAGATGTCTGAGATGTCTGATGTCTGAGATGTCTGAGATGTCTGAGATGTCTGAGATGTCTGAGAGATGTCTCTGAGATGTCTGAGATGTCTGAGATGTCTGAGATGTCTGAGATGTCTGAGATGTCTGAGATGTCTGAGATGTCTGAGATGTCTGAGATGTCTGAGATGTCTGAGATGTCTCTGAGATGTCTGAGATGTCTGATGTCTGAATGTCTGAGATGTCTGAGATGTCTGAGATGTCTGAGATGTCTGAGATGTCTGAGATGTCTGAGATGTCTGAGATGTCTGAGATGTCTGAGATGTCTGAGATGTCTGAGATGTCTGAGATGTCTGAGATGTCTGAGATGTCTGAGATGTCTGAGATGTCTGAGATGTCTGAGATGTCTGAGATGTCTGAGATGTCTGTCTGAGATGTCTGAGATGTCTGAGATGTCTGAGATGTCTGAGATGTCTGAGATGTCTGAGATGTCTGAGATGTCTGAGATGTCTGATGTCTGAGATGTCTGAGATGTCTGAGATGTCTGAGATGTCTGAGATGTCTGAGATGTCTGAGATGTCTGAGATGTCTGAGATGTCTGAGATGTCTGTTATGTCTGAGATGTCTGAGATGTCTGAGATGTCTGAGATGTCTGAGATGTCTGAGATGTCTGAGATGTCTGAGATGTCTGTTATGTCTGAGCTGTATGATATGTCTGAGATGTCTGAGATGTCTGAGATGCCTGGGTTGAATGAGTTGTCTGAGATGTCTGAGATGTCTGAAATGTCTGAGATGTCTAAGATGTCCGTGATGTCTGTGATGTCTGAGATGCCTGAGATGTCTGAGATGTTCGATATGTCTGAGATGTCTGAAATGTCTGAGATGGGATGTCTGTGATGTCTGAGTCTGTCTGAGATGTCTGAGATGTCTGAGATGTCTGAGATGTCTGAGATGTCTGAGATGTCTGAGACATTGAGATGTCTGAGATGTCTAAGATGTCTGAGTTTTCTGAGATGTCTGAGATGTCTAAGATGTCTAAGATGTCTGAGATGTCTGAGATGTCTGAGATGTCTGAGATGTCTGAGATGTCTGAGATGTGAGATGTCTGAGATGTCTGTCTGAGATGTCTGAGATGTCTGAGATGTCTGAGATGTCTGAGATGTCTGAGATGTCTGAGATGTCTGAGATGTCTGAGATGTCTGAGATGTCTGAGATGTCTGAGATGTCTGAGATGTCTGAGATGTCTGAGATGTCTGAGATGTCTGAGATGTCTGAGATGTCTGAGATGTCTGAGATGTCTGAGATGTCTGAGATGTCTGAGATGTCTGAGATGTCTGAGATGTCTGAGATGTCTGAGATGTCTGAGATGTCTGAGATGTCTGAGATGTCTGAGATGTCTGAGATGTCTGAGATGTCTGAGATGTCTGAGATGTCTGAGATGTCTGTTGATGTCTGTTATGTCTGATGTCTGAGATGTCTGAGATGTCTGAGATGTCTGAGATGTCTGAGATGTCTGAGATGTCTGAGATGTCTGAGATGTCTGAGATGTCTGAGATGTCTGAGATGTCTGAGATGTCTGAGATGTCTGAGATGTCTGAGATGTCTGAGATGTCTGAGATGTCTGAGATGTCTGAGATGTCTGAGATGTCTGAGATGTCTGAGATGTCTGAGATGTCTGAGATGTCTGAGATGTCTGAGATGTCTGAGATGTCTGAGATGTCTGAGATGTCTGAGATGTCTGAGATGTCTGAGATGTGTCTGAGATGTCTGAGATGTCTGAGATGTCTGAGATGTCTGAGATGTCTGAGATGTCTGAGATGTCTGAGATGTCTGATGTCTGAGATGTCTGAGATGTCTGAGATGTCTGAGATGTCTGAGATGTCTGAGATGTCTGAGATGTCTGAGATGTCTGAGATGTCTGAGATGTCTGAGATGTCTGAGATGTCTGAGATGTCTGAGATGTCTGAGATGTCTGAGATGTCTGAGATGTCTGAGATGTCTGAGATGTCTGAGATGTCTGAGATGTCTGAGATGTCTGAGATGTCTGAGATGTCTGTCTGAGATGTCTGAGATGTCTGAGATGTCTGAGATGTCTGAGATGTCTGAGATGTCTGAGATGTCTGAGATGTCTGAGATGTCTGAGATGTCTGAGATGTCTGAGATGTCTGAGATGTCTGAGATGTCTGAGATGTCTGAGATGTCTGAGATGTCTGAGATGTCTGAGATGTCTGAGATGTCTGAGATGTCTGAGATGTCTGAGATGTCTGAGATGTCTGAGATGTCTGAGATGTCTGAGATGTCTGAGATGTCTGAGATGTCTGAGATGTCTGAGATGTCTGAGATGTCTGAGATGTCTGAGATGTCTGAGATGTCTGAGATGTCTGAGATGTCTGAGATGTCTGAGATGTCTGAGATGTCTGAGATGTCTGATCTGAGATGTCTGAGATGTCTGAGATGTCTGAGATGTCTGAGATGTCTGAGATGTCTGAGATGTCTGAGATGTCTGAGATGTCTGATGTCGAGATGTCTGAGATGTCTGATGTTGAGATGTCTGAGATGTCTGAGATGTCTGATGTCTGATGTCTGAGATGTCTGAGATGTCTGAGATGTCTGAGATGTCTGATGTCTGAGATGTCTGAGATGTCTGAGATGTCTGAGATGTCTGAGATGTCTGAGATGTCTGAGATGTCTGAGATGTCTGAGATGTCTGAGATGTCTGAGATGTCTGAGATGTCTGAGATGTCTGAGATGTCTGAGATGTCTGAGATGTCTGAGATGTCTGAGATGTCTGAGATGTCTGAGATGTCTGAGATGTCTGAGATGTCTGTGATGTCTGAGATGTCTGAGATGTGATGTCTGAGATGTCTGAGATGTCTGAGATGATGTCTGAGATGTCTGAGATGTCTGAGATGTCTGAGATGTCTGAGATGTCTGAGATGTCTGAGATGTCTGAGATGTCTGAGATGTCTGAGATGTCTGAGATGTCTGAGATGTCTGAGATGTCTGAGATGTCTGAGATGTCTGAGATGTCTGAGATGTCTGAGATGTCTGAGATGTCTGAGTTGTCTGAGATGTCTGAGATGTCTGAGATGTCTGAGATGTCTGAGATGTCTGAGATGTTGTTTATGTCTGAGATGTCTGAGATGTCTGAGATGTCTGAGATGTCTGAGATGTCTGAGATGTCTGAGATGTCTGAGATGTCTGAGATGTCTGAGATGTCTGAGATGTCTGAGATGTCTGAGATGTCTGAGATGTCTGAGATGTCTGTTATGTCTGAGATGTCTGAGATGTCTGAGATGTCTGAGATGTCTGAGATGTCTGAGATGTCTGAGATGTCTGAGATGTCTGAGATGTCTGAGATGTCTGAGATGTCTGAGATGTCTGAGATGTCTGAGATGTCTGAGATGTCTGAGATGTCTGAGATGTCTGAGATGTCTGAGATGTCTGAGATGTCTGAGATGTCTGAGATGTCTGAGATGTCTGAGATGTCTGAGATGTCTGAGATGTCTGAGATGTCTGAGATGTCTGAGATGTCTGAGATGTCTGAGATGTCTGAGATGTCTGAGATGTCTGTTATGTCTGAGATGTCTGATGTCTGAGATGTCTGAGATGTCTGTGATGTCTGAGATGCCTGAGATGTCTCAGATGTTCGATATGTCTGAGATGTCTATGATGTCTGAGATGTCTGAGATATCTGTTATGTCTGAGATGTCTGAGATGTCTGAGATGTCTGAGTTGTCTGCGAAGTCTGAGATGTCTGTGATGTCTGAGATGTCTGAGATGTCTGGGAGGTCTTTAATGTACGAGATGTATGAGATGTCCGAGATGTCTTAGCTGTCTGAGATGTCTGAGATGTTTGTTATGTCTGAGCTGTCTGAGATGTCTGAGATGTCTAAAATGTGAGATATCTGAGATGTCTAAAATGTGAGATATCTGAGATGTCTTAGATGTCTGAGATGTCTGTGATGTCTGAGATTTTCGATATGTCTATCTAAGCTGTCTGAGTTGTCTGAGATGTCTGAGATGTCTGAGATGTCTAAGATGTCCGAGATGTCTGAGATGTCTGAGCTGTATGAGATGTCTGAGATGTCTGTTATGTCTGAGATGTCTGATATGTCTGAGATGTCTGAGATGTCTGAGATGTCTGAGATGTCTGAGATGTCTGAGATGTCTGAGATGTCTGAGATGTCTGAGATGTCTGAGATGTCTGAGATGTCTGAGATGTCTGAGATGTCTGAGATGTCTGATGTCTGAAATGTCTGAGATGTCTGAGATGTCTGAGATGTCTGAGATGTCTGAGATGTCTGAGATGTCTGAGATGTCTGAGATGTCTGAGATGTCTGAGATGTCTGAGATGTCTGAGATGTCTGAGATGTCTGAGATGTCTGAGATGTCTGAGATGTCTGAGATGTCTGAGATGTCTGAGATGTCTGAGATGTCTGAGATGAGATGTCTGAGATGTCTGAGATGTCTGAGATGTCTGAGATGTCTGAGATGTCTGAGATGTCTGAGATGTCTGAGATGTCTGATGTCTGAGATGTCTGAGATGTGAGATGTCTGAGATGTCTGAGATGTCTGAGATGTCTGAGATGTCTGAGTGTCGAGATGTCTGAGATGTCTGAGATGTCTGAGATGTCTGAGATGTCTGAGATGTCTGAGATGTCTGAGATGTCTGAGATGTCTGTGATGTCTGAGATGTCTGAGATGTCTGAGATGTCTGAGATGTCTCTGAGATGTCTGAGATGTCTGATGTCTGTATGAGATGTCTGAGATGTCTGAGATGTCTGAGATGTCTGAGATGTCTGATGTCTGAGATGTCTGAGATGTCTGAGATGTCTGAGATGTCTGAGATGTCTGAGATGTCTGAGATGTCTGAGATGTCTGAGATGTCTGAGATGTCTGAGATGTCTGAGATGTCTGAGATGTCTGAGATGTCTGAGATGTCTGAGATGTCTGAGATGTCTGAGATGTCTGAGATGTCTGAGATGTCTGAGATGTCTGAGATGTCTGAGATGTCTGAGATGTCTGTCTGTCTGAGATGTCTGAGATGTCTGAGATGTCTGAGATGTCTGAGATGTCTGAGATGTCTGAGAGATGTCTGAGATGTCTGAGATGTCTGAGATGTCTGAGATGTCTGAGATGTCTGAGATGTCTGAGATGTCTGAGATGTCTGAGATGTCTGAGATGTCTGAGATGTCTGAGATGTCTGAGATGTCTGAGATGTCTGAGATGTCTGAGATGTCTGAGATGTCTGAGATGTCTGAGATGTCTGAGATGTCTGAGATGTCTGATGTCTGAGATGTCTGAGATGTCTGAGATGTCTGAGATGTCTGAGATGTCTGAGATGTCTGAGATGTCTGAGATGCCTGAGATGTCTGAGATGTCCGATATGTCTGAGATGTCTGAGATGTCTGAGATGTCTGAGATGTCTGAGATGTCTGAGATGTCTGAGATGTCTGAGATGTCTGAGATGTCTGAGTTGTCTGAGATGTCTGAGATGTCTGAGATGTCTGAGATGTCTGAGATGTCTGAGATGTCTGAGATGTCTGAGATGTCTGAGATGTCTGAGATGTCTGAGATGTCTGAGATGTCTGAGATGTCTGAGATGTCTGAGATGTCTGAGATGTCTGAGATGTCTGAGATGTCTGAGATGTCTGAGATGTCTGAGATGTCTGAGATGTCTGAGATGTCTGAGATGTCTGAGATGTCTGAGATGTCTGAGATGTCTGAGATGTCTGAGATGTCTGAGATGTCTGAGATGTCTGAGATGTCTGAGATGTCTGAGATGTCTGAGATGTCTGAGATGTCTGAGATGTCTGAGATGTCTGAGATGTCTGAGATGTCTGAGATGTCTGAGATGTCTGAGATGTCTGAGATGTCTGAGAGTTGTGAGATGACTGTATGTCCGAGATGTCTGAGATGTCTGAGATGTCTGAGATGTCTGAGATGTCTGAGATGTCTGAGATGTCTGAGATGTCTGAGATGTCTGAGATGTGAGATGTCTGAGATGTCTGAGATGTCTGAGATGTCTGAGATGTCTCTGAGATGTCTGCTATGTCTGAGATGTCTGAGATGTCTGAGATGTCTGAGATGTCTGAGATGTCTGAGATGTCTGAGATGTCTGAGATGTCTGAGATGTCTGAGATGTCTGAGATGTCTGAGATGTCTGAGATGTCTGAGATGTCTGAGATGTCTGAGATGTCTGAGATGTCTGAGATGTCTGAGATGTCTGAGATGTCTGAGATGTCTGAGATGTCTGATGTCTGAGATGTCTGAGATGTCTGAGATGTCTGAGATGTCTGAGATGTCTGAGATGTCTGAGATGTCTGAGATGTCTGAGATGTCTGAGATGTCTGAGATGTCTGAGTGTCTATTATGTCTGAGATGTCTGAGATGTCTGAGATGTCTGAGAGCTGTCTGAGATGTCTGAGATGTCTGAGATGTCTGTCTGAGATGTCTGAGATGTCTGAGATGTCTGATGTCTGATGTCTGAGATGTCTGAGATGTCTGAGATGTCTGAGATGTCTGAGATGTCTGAGATGTCTGAGATGATGTCTGAGATGTCTGAGATGTCTGAGATGTCTGAGATGTCTGAGATGTCTGAGATGTCTGAGATGTCTGAGATGTCTGAGATGTCTGAGATGTCTGAGATGTCTGAGATGTCTGAGATGTCTGAGATGTCTGAGATGTCTGAGATGTCTGAGATGTCTGAGATGTCTGAGATGTCTGAGATGTCTGAGATGTCTGAGATGTCTGAGATGTCTGAGATGTCTGAGATGTCTGAGATGTCTGAGATGTCTGAGATGTCTGAGATGTCTGAGATGTCTGAGATGTCTGAGATGTCTGATGTCTGAGATGTCTGAGATGTCTGAGATGTCTGAGATGTCTGAGATGTCTGAGATGTCTGAGATGTCTGAGATGTCTGAAGATGTCTGTTATGTCTGAGATGTCTGAGATGTCTGAGATGTCTGAGATGTGTGAGATGTCTGAGATGTCTGAGATGTCTGAGATGTCTGAGATGTCTGAGATGTCTGAGATGATGATGTCTGAGATGTCTGAGATGTCTGAGATGTCTGAGATGTCTGAGATGTCTGAGATGTCTGAGATGTCTGAGATGTCTGAGATGTGAGATGTCTGAGATGTCTGAGATGTCTGAGATGTCTGAGATGTCTGAGATGTCTGAGATGTCTGAGATGAGATGTCTGAGATGTCTGAGATGTCTGAGATGTCTGATGTCTGAGATGTCTGAGATGTCTGAGATGTCTGAGATGTCTGAGATGTCTGAGATGTCTGAGATGTCTGAGATGTCTGAGATGTCTGAGATGTCTGAGATGTCTGAGATGTCTGAGATGTCTGAGATGTCTGAGATGTCTGAGATGTCTGAGATGTCTGAGATGTCTGAGATGTCTGAGATGTCTGAGATGTCTGAGATGTCTGAGATGTCTGAGATGTCTGAGATGTCTGAGATGTCTGAGATGTCTGAGATGTCTGAGATGTCTGAGATGTCTGTCTGAGATGTCTGAGATGTGAGATGTCTGAGATGTCTGAGATGTCTGAGATGTCTGAGATGTCTGAGATGTCTGAGATTCTGAGATGTCTGAGATGTCTGAGATGTCTGATGTCTATGTCTGAGATGTCTGAGATGTCTGAGATGTCTGAGATGTCTGAGATGTCTGAGATGTCTGAGATGTCTGAGATGTCTGAGATGTCTGAGATGTCTGAGATGTCTGAGATGTCTGAGATGTCTGAGATGTCTGAGATGTCTGAGATGTCTGAGATGTCTGAGATGTCTGATGTCTGAGATGTCTGAGATGTCTGAGATGTCTGAGATGTTCGATATGTCTGAGATGTCTGAGATGTCTGAGATGTCTGAGATGTCTGAGATGTCTGAGATGTCTGAGATGTCTGAGATGTCTGAGATGTCTGAGATGTCTGAGATGTCTCTGTCTGATGTCTGAGATGTCTGAGATGTCTGAGATGTCTGAGATGTCTGAGATGTGTCTGAGATGTCTGAGATGTCTGAGATGTCTGTAGATGTCTGAGATGTCTGAGATGTCTGAGTTGTCTGAGATGTCTGAGATGTCTGAGATGTCTGAGATGTCTGAGATGTCTGAGATGTCTGAGATGTCTGAGATGTCTGAGATGTCTGAGATGTCTGAGATGTCTGAGATGTCTGAGATGTCTGAGATGTCTGAGATGTCTGATGATGTCTGAGATGTCTGAGATGTCTGAGATGTCTGAGATGTCTGATGTCTGAGATGTCTGAGATGTCTGAGATGTCTGAGATGTCTGAGATGTCTGAGATGTCTGAGATGTCTGAGATGTCTGAGATGTCTGAGATGTCTGAGATGTCTGAGATGTCTGAGATGTCTGAGATGTCTGAGATGTCTGAGATGTCTGAGATGTCTGAGATGTCTGAGATGTCTGAGATGTCTGAGATGTCTGAGATGTCTGAGATGTCTGAGATGTCTGAGATGTCTGAGATGTCTGAGATGTCTGAGATGTCTGAGATGTCTGAGATGTCTGAGATGTCTGAGATGTCTGAGATGTCTGAGATGTCTGAGATGTCTGAGATGTCTGAGATGTCTGAGTTGTCTGAGAGATGTCTGAGATGTTCGAGATGTCTGAGATGTCTGAGATGTCTGAGATGTCTGAGATGTCTGAGATGTCTGAGATGTCTGAGATGTCTGAGATGTCTGAGATGTCTGAGATGTCTGAGATGTCTGAGATGTCTGAGATGTCTGAGATGTCTGAGATGTCTGAGATGTCTGAGATGTCTGAGATGTCTGAGATGTCTGAGATGTCTGAGATGTCTGAGATGTCTGAGATGTCTGAGATGTCTGAGATGTCTGAGATGTCTGAGATGTCTGAGATGTCTGAGATGTCTGAGATGTCTGAGATGTCTGAGATGTCTGAGATGTCTGAGATGTCTGAGATGTCTGAGATGTCTGAGATGTCTGAGATGTCTGTGATGTCTGAGATGCCTGAGATGTCTGAGATGTTCGATATATCTGAGATGTCTGAGATGTCCGAGATGTGTTAGATGTCTGAGCTGTATGAGATGTCTGAGATGTCTGTTATGTCTGAGCTGTCTGAGATGTCTGAGATGTCTGAGTTGTCTGAGATGTCTGAGATGTCTGAAATGTCTGAGATGTCTGAGATGTCTGAGATGTTTGTGATCTGAGATGCCTGAGATGTCTTTGATGTTCGATATGTCTGAGATGTCTAAGATGTCTGAGATGTCTGAGATGTCTGAGATGTCTGAGATGTCTGAGATGTCTGAGATGTCTGTTATGTCCTGAGATGTCTGAGATGTCTGTGATGTCTGAGATGTCTGAGATGTCTGAGATGTCTGAGATGTCTGAGATGTCTGAGATGTCTGAGATGTCTGAGATGTCTGAGATGTCTGAGATGTCTGAGATGTCTGAGATGTCTGAGATGTCTGAGATGTCTGAGATGTCTGAGATGTCTGAGATGTCTGAGATGTCTGAGATGTCTGATGATGTCTGTGATGTCTGAGATGTCTGAGATTCTGAGATGTCTGAGATGTCCGAGATGTCTGAGATGTCCGTGATGTCTGAGTTGTCGGAGATGACGGTTATGTCCGAGAGTTCTGAGATGTCTGTTATGTCTGAGATGTCTGAGATGTCTGAGATGTCTGAGATGTCTGAGATGTTCGATATGTCTGAGATGTCTGAGATGTCTGAGATGTCTGAGATGTCTGAGATGTCTGAGATGTCTGATGTCTGTTATGTCTGAGATGTCTGAGATGTCTGAGATGTCTGAGATGTCTGAGATGTCTGAGATGTCTGAGATGTCTGAGATGTCTGAGATGTCTGAGATGTCTGAGATGTCTGAGATGTCTGAGATGTCTGAGATGTCTGAGATGTCTGAGATGTCTGAGATGTCTGAGATGTCTGAGATGTCTGAGATGTCTGAGATGTCTGAGATGTCTGAGATGTCTGAGATGTCTGAGATGTCTGAGATGTCTGATATGTCTGAGATGTCTGAGATGTCTGAGATGTCTGAGATGTCTGAGATGTCTGAGATGTCTGAGATGTTCGATATGTCTGAGATGTTCGATATGTCTGAGATGTCTGTTATGTCTCAGCTGTCTGAGATGTCTGAGATGTCTGAGTTGTCTGAGATGTCTGAGATGTCTGAGATGTCTGAGATGTCTGAGTTGCCTGAGATGTCTGAGATGTCTGAGATGTCTGAGATGTCTGAGATGTCTGAGATGTCTGAGATGTCTGAGATGTCTGAGATGTCTGAGATGTCTGAGATGTCTGAGATGTCTGAGTTGTCGGAGATGACGGTTATGTCCGAGAGTTCCGAGATGTCTGAGATGTCTGTGATGTCTGAGATGTCTGAGATGTCTGAGATGTCTGAGATGTCTGAGATGTCTGTGATGTCTGAGATGTCTGAGATGTCTGTTATGTCCGAGATGTCTGAGATGTCTGAGATGTCTGAGATGTCTGAGATGTCTGAGATGTCTGAGATGTCTGAGATGTCTGAGATGTCTGAGATGTCTGAGATGTCTGAGATGTCTGTGATGTCTGAGATGTCTGAGATGTCTGAGATGTCTGAGATGTTTGAGTTGTCTGAGATGTCTGAGATGTCTGAGATGTCTGAGATGTCTGAGATGTCTTTGATGTCTGAGATGTCTGAGATTTTGAGATGTCTGTTATGTCCAAGATGTCTGAGATGTCCGTGATGTCCGATTTGTCTGAGATGTCTGAGATGTTTGGGTGGTCTGTTATGTCCGAGATGTCAGAGATGTCCGAGATGTCTAAGCTGTCCGAGGTGTCTGAGATGTCTGAGATGTCTGAGATCTCTGAGATTTCTAAGATGTCTGGGAGGTCTGTTATGTCCGAGATGTATGAGATGTCTGAGATGTCTGAGATGTCTGAGATGTCTGAGATATCTGAGATATCTAAGATGTCTGGGAGGTCTGTTATGTCCGAGATGTCTGAGATGTCTGAGATGTCTGAGATTTCTGAGATGTCTGTGATGTCTGAGATGTCTGAGATGCCTGAGATGTCTGAGATGTCCGATATGTCTGAGATGTCTAAGATGTCTGAGATGTCTGAGATGTTTGGGAGGTCTGTTATGTCCGAGATGTCTGAGATGTCCGAGATGTCTGAGCTGTCCGAGGTGTCTGAGATGTCTGAGGTGTCTGAGATGTCTGAGATGTCTGTCTGAGATGTCTGAGATGTCTGAGATGTCTGAGATGTCTGAGATGTCTGAGATGTCTGAGATGTCTGAGATGTCTGAGATGTCTGAGATGTCTGAGATGTCTGAGATGTCTGAGATGTCTGAGATGTCTGAGATGTCTTTGATGTCTGATATTCTGAGATGTCTGTTATGTCTGAGATGTCTGAGATGTCCGTGATGTCTGAGATGTCTGAGATGTCGGAGATGACTGTTATGTCCGAGATGTCTGTTATGTCTGAGTTGTCTGAGATGTCTGAGATGTCTGAGATGTCTGAGAGTCTGAGATGTCTGAGATGTCTGAGATGTCTGAGATGTCTGAGATGTCTGAGATGTCTAAGATGTCTAGGATGTCTGAGATGTATGTTATGTCCGAGATGGCCGAGATATCTGAGATGTATGAGATGTACGAGATAACTGAGATGTTCGAGATGTCTTAGATGTCTGAGATGTCTGAGATGTCTTAGATGTTTGAGATATCTGAGTTGTCCGAGATGTCTGAGATGTCTGTGATGTCTGTTATGTCCGAGATGTCTGTTATGTCCGAGATGTCTCAGATGTCCGTGATGTCTGAGGTGTCTGAGATGTCGGAGATGACTGTTATGTTCGAGATATCTGAGATGTCTGATATGTCTATTATGTCTGAGATGTTTGTTATGTCTGAGATGTCTGTTATGTTTGAGATGTCTGGGATGTCCGAGATGTCTGAGATGTCTGAGATGTCTGAGATGTCTGAGATGTCTGAGATGTCTTAGATGTCTGAGATGTATGAGATGTCTGAGATGTCTGAGATTTCTGAGAGGGCAGGTTCTTACGCGTTACTCACCCGTCCGATGTCTGAGATGTCTGAGTTGTCTGTGATTTCCGATATGTCTGAGATGTCCGAGATGTCCGAGATGTCTGAGATCTCTGAGATGTATGAGATGTCTTAGATGTCCGAGATGTTTGAAGTGTATGTTATGTCTGAGATGGCCGAGATGTCTGAGATGTCTGTGATGTCCGAGATGTCTGTGATGTCTGAGATGTCCGAGATGTCTGTGATGTCTGAGATGTCTAAGATTCTGAGATGTCTGAGATGTCCGAGATGTCTGAGATGTTTGAGATGTCTGAGATGTCCGAGATGTCCGAGATGTCTGAGATGTCTGAGATGTCTGAGATGTATGAGATGTTCGAGATGTATGAGATGTCAGAGATGTCTGAGATGTCCAAGATGTCTTAGATGTCTGAGATGTCTGAGATGTCTGAGATGTATGTTATGTCCAAGATGTCTTAGATGTCTGTTATGTTCGAGATGTCTGAGATGCCCGAGATGTCTGAGATGTTCGATATGTCTTAGATGTCTAAGATGTCTGAGATGTCTGAGATGTCTGGGAGGTCAGTTATGTCCGAGATGTCTGAGATGTCTGAGATGTCTGAGATTTCGAAGATGTCTGAGATGTCTGAGATGTCTGTTATGTCCGAGATGTCTGAGATATCTGAGATGTCTGTTATGTCCTAGATGTCTTAGATGTCCGTGATGTCCAAGATGTCTGTTATGTCCGAGATGTCCGAGATGTCTGAGATGTCTGAGATGTCTGAGCTGTCTGTGATGTCTGAGATGTTTGAGATGACTGTGATGTCTGTTATGTCCGTAATGTCTGAGATGTCTGTGATGTCTGAGATGTCTGTTATGTCTGAGATGTCTGAGATGTCTGAGATGTCTGAGTTGTCTGAGTTGTCTGAGATTTTTGAGATGTATGAGATGTCCGAGATGTTTAAGATGTTCGAGATGTCTGAGATGTCTGAGATGTATGTTATGTTCGATTAGTTTGAGATGTCTTAGATGTCTGAGATGTCTGAGATGTCTGAGCTGTCCGATATGTTCGAGATGTCTGAGATGTCCGAGATGTCTGAGATGTCTTAGATGTTTGAGATGTCTGACATGTCTAACATGTATGTTATGAACGACATGTCTGAGATGTCTGAGATTTTTGTTATGTCCAAGATGCCTGAGACGTCCGTGATGTCCGAGATGTCTGAGATGTCTGAGATGTCTGTTATGTCTGCTATGTCCGAGATGTCTAAGATGTCTGCTATGTTCGCAACTGTGACCCACCAATTTCAGACCTCAGAGATCGGTCCCAACAACGCTATCGAATGAAAAAGCCAAAGTTGGGAATGGACCTAAGAAATCCTATCCATTTCTGAAGTTTGCGTTGTTCCGACTCCCATGTTACGACCCTCCGAATGGGTAGTTGCTCTAGGGCAACATGCAGGCGGAACATGGGATTCTCACGGTGCAACCAAGTGGTGGAGACCATAGGACGTGTTGACTTCCTTCTCCCACTTACTATAAATACTTTCTCAATTCACCTTGTTATTGACTCATGCAAATACCTTCCAATGGAGGACGCTCCCAGGGCGACACGAGGCCGAGCATGAATCTCAGACATCTCAGAAATCTTAGACATCTTGGACATCACGGACATCTCAGACATCTCGGACATAACAGATATCTCAGACATCTCAGACATCTTGGACATCACGGACATCTCAGACATTTTGGATATAATAGACATCTCAGACATCGCGGACATCTCAGACATCTCAGACATCTCAGACATCTTAGACATCACGTTCATCTCAGACTTCTCAGACATCTCTAGCATCTCGAACATCTCAGACATCTTAGACAACTCAGACATCTTGGACAACACGGAAATCTCAGACATCTCGGACATCTCAGACATCTCAAACATCTCAGACATCTAAGAAATCTCAGACATCTCGGACATCTCAGACAGCGTAGTCATCTCAGACATCTCGGACATAACAGACATCTCAGACATCTTAGACATCTCAAACATCTCAGACATAACATACATCTCAGACATCTAAGACATCTAAGACATCTTGGACATCACGGACATCTCAGACATCTTGGACATCTCAGACATCTCAGACATCTTGGACATCACGGACATCTCAGACATCTCAGACATCTCAGTCATCTCAGACATCTCGGACATCTTAGACATCTTGGACATCTCAGACATCTCGAAAATAACAGACATCTCAGACATCTAAGACATCTTAGACATCACGGACATCTCAGACATCTCGGACATAACAGACATCTCGGACATAACAGACATCTCAGACATCTCGAACATCTCAGATATCTCAGATATCTCGGACATAACAGACATCTCAGACATCTCAGACATCTTGGACATCACGGACATCTCAGACATCTCAGACATCTAAGACATCTTGGACATCACGGACATCTCAGAAATCTAAGACATCTTGGACATCACGGACATCTCAGACATCTCGGACATAACAGACATCTCCGACATCTCAGACATCTTGGACATCACGGACATCTCAGACATCTCGGACATCTCAGACATCTCAGACATCTCAAACATCTCAGACATCTATGACATCTCAGACATAACAGACATCTCAGACATCTCAGACATCTTGGACATCACGGACATCTCGAACATCTCAGACATCTCAGACATCTCGGACATCTAAGACATCTCGGACATCTCAGACATCTTGGACATCACGTTCATCTCAGACTTCTCAGACATCTCTAGCATCTCGAACATCTTAGACATCTCAGACATCTCAGACATCTTGGACATCACGGACATCTCAGACATCTCGGACATCTTAGACATCTCGAACATCTCGGACATCTCAGACATCTTAGACATCTCATTCATCTCAGACATCTCAGACATCTCGGACATCTCAGACATCGTAGTCATCTTAGATGTCTCGGACATAACAGACATCTCAGACATCTCAGATTCCTCAGACATCTCAAACATCTCGGACATAACATACATCTCAGAAATCTAAGACATCTTGGACATCACGGACATCTCAAACATCTCGGACATCTCAGACATCTCGGACATAACAGACATCTCAGACATCTCAGACATCTCAGACATCTTGGACATCACGGACAACCCAAACATCTGGGACATAACAGACATCTCAGACATCGAGGACATCGAGGACATCTGAGACATATCGGACATCTCTGAAATCTTGGACATAACAGACATCTAAGACATCTCAGACATCTTGGATATCATGGACATCTCAGACATCTCGGACATAACATTCTTCTCAGACATCTCAGACATCTCGGACATCTCAGACATCTCGGACATAACAGACATCTCAGACATCTCAGACATCTCAGACATATTGGACATCACGAACATCTTAGACATCTTAGACATCTCGGTCATCTCAGACATCTCAGACATCTCAGACATCTTAGACATCTTGGACATCTCAGACATCTTGAACATAACAGACATCTCAGACATTTGAGACATCTAAGACATCTTGGACATCACGGACATCTCAGACATCTTGGACATAACAGACATCTCAGACATCTCGAACATCTCAAACATCTCGAATATCTCAGACATCTCAGACATCTCGGACATCTCAGACATCTTAGACATCTCAAACATCTCAGACATCTCGGACATAACGGACTTCTCAGACATCTCAAACATCACAGACATCTCAGACGTATTGGACATCTCAGACATCTGATACATCTTAGACATCTTGGACATCACGGACATCTCAGACATCTCGGACATAACACACAGCTCAGACATCGTAGTCATCTCAGACGTCTCGGACATCTCAGACATCTCGGACATCTCAGACATCATAGTCATCTCAGACGTCTCGAACATAACAGACATCTCAGACATCTCAGACATCTCAAACATCTCGGACATAACATACATCTCAGACATCTAAGACATCTTGGACATCACGGACATCTCAGACATCTCGGACATCTCAGACATCTCAGACATCTCAGACATCTATGACAGCTCAGACATAACAGACATCTCAGACATCTCAGACATCTTAGACATCACAGACATCTTAGACATCTCGGACATAATAGAAATCTCAGACATCTCGAACATCTCAGACATCTCAGACATCTCTGACATCTCAGACATCTCAGACATCTTAAACATCTCAGACATCTCTGAAATCTTGGACAGAACAGACATCTAAGACATCTCAGACATCTTGGACATCACGGACATCTCAGACATCTCGGACATAACAGACTTCTCAGACTTCTCGGAGATCTCGGACATCTCAGACATCTCGGACATAACAGACATCTCAGACAACTCAGACATATTGGACATCACGGACATCTCAGACATCTCATACATCTCGGACATCTCAGACAACCTAGACATCTCGGACTTCTCAGACATCTCAAACATCACAGACATCTCAGACGTATTGGACATCTCAGACATCTGATACATCTTAGACATCTTGGACATCTCAGACATCTCGGACATAACACACAGCTCAGACATCGTAGTCATCTCAGACGTCTCGGACATAACAGACATCTCAGACATCTCAGACATCTCAGATTCCTCAGACATCTCAAACATCTCGGACATAACATACATCTCAGAAATCTAAGACATCTTGGACATCACGGACATCTCAAACATCTCGGACATCTCAGACATCTCGGACATAACAGACATCTCAGACATCTCAGACATCTCAGACATCTTGGACATCACGGACAACCCAAACATCTGGGACATAACAGACATCTCAGACATCGAGGACATCGAGGACATCTGAGACATATCGGACATCTCTGAAATCTTGGACATAACAGACATCTAAGACATCTCAGACATCTTGGATATCATGGACATCTCAGACATCTCGGACATAACATTCTTCTCAGACATCTCAGACATCTCGGACATCTCAGACATCTCGGACATAACAGACATCTCAGACATCTCAGACATCTCAGACATATTGGACATCACGGACATCTTAGACATCTTAGACATCTCGGTCATCTCAGACATCTCAGACATCTCAGACATCTTAGACATCTTGGACATCTCAGACATCTTGAACATAACAGACATCTCAGACATTTGAGACATCTAAGACATCTTGGACATCACGGACATCTCAGACATCTTGGACATAACAGACATCTCAGACATCTCGAACATCTCAAACATCTCGAATATCTCAGACATCTCAGACATCTCGGACATCTCAGACATCTTAGACATCTCAAACATCTCAGACATCTCGGACATAACGGACTTCTCAGACATCTCAAACATCACAGACATCTCAGACGTATTGGACATCTCAGACATCTGATACATCTTAGACATCTTGGACATCACGGACATCTCAGACATCTCGGACATAACACACAGCTCAGACATCGTAGTCATCTCAGACGTCTCGGACATCTCAGACATCTCGGACATCTCAGACATCATAGTCATCTCAGACGTCTCGAACATAACAGACATCTCAGACATCTCAGACATCTCAAACATCTCGGACATAACATACATCTCAGACATCTAAGACATCTTGGACATCACGGACATCTCAGACATCTCGGACATCTCAGACATCTCAGACATCTCAGACATCTATGACAGCTCAGACATAACAGACATCTCAGACATCTCAGACATCTTAGACATCACAGACATCTTAGACATCTCGGACATAACAGAAATCTCAGACATCTCGAACATCTCAGACATCTCAGACATCTCTGACATCTCAGACATCTCAGACATCTTAAACATCTCAGACATCTCTGAAATCTTGGACAGAACAGACATCTAAGACATCTCAGACATCTTGGACATCACGGACATCTCAGACATCTCGGACATAACAGACTTCTCAGACTTCTCGGAGATCTCGGACATCTCAGACATCTCGGACATAACAGACATCTCAGACAACTCAGACATATTGGACATCACGGACATCTCAGACATCTCATACATCTCGGACATCTCAGACAACCTAGACATCTCGGACTTCTCAGACATCTCAAACATCACAGACATCTCAGACGTATTGGACATCTCAGACATCTGATACATCTTAGACATCTTGGACATCTCAGACATCTCGGACATAACACACAGCTCAGACATCGTAGTCATCTCAGACGTCTCGGACATAACAGACATCTCAGACATCTCAGACATCTCAGATTCCTCAGACATCTCAAACATCTCGGACATAACATACATCTCAGAAATCTAAGACATCTAGGACATCACGGACATCTCAAACATCTCGGACATCTCAGACATCTCGGACATAACAGACATCTCAGACATCTCAGACATCTCAGACATCTTGGACATCACGGACAACCCAAACATCTGGGACATAACAGACATCTCAGACATCGAGGACATCGAGGACATCTGAGACATATCGGACATCTCTGAAATCTTGGACATAACAGACATCTAAGACATCTCAGACATCTTGGATATCATGGACATCTCAGACATCTCGGACATAACATTCTTCTCAGACATCTCAGACATCTCGGACATCTCAGACATCTCGGACATAACAGACATCTCAGACATCTCAGACATCTCAGACATATTGGACATCACGGACATCTTAGACATCTTAGACATCTCAGACATCTCAGACATCTTAGACATCTTGGACATCTCAGACATCTTGAACATAACAGACATCTCAGACATTTGAGACATCTAAGACATCTTGGACATCACGGACATCTCAGACATCTTGGACATAACAGACATCTCAGACATCTCGAACATCTCAAACATCTCGAATATCTCAAACATCTCAGACATCTCGGACATCTCAGACATCTTAGACATCTCAAACATCTCAGACATCTCGGACATAACGGACTTCTCAGACATCTCAAACATCACAGACATCTCAGACGTATTGGACATCTCAGACATCTGATACATCTTAGACATCTTGGACATCACGGACATCTCAGACATCTCGGACATAACACACAGCTCAGACATCGTAGTCATCTCAGACGTCTCGGACATCTCAGACATCTCGGACATCTCAGACATCATAGTCATCTCAGACGTCTCGAACATAACAGACATCTCAGACATCTCAGACATCTCAAACATCTCGGACATAACATACATCTCAGACATCTAAGACATCTTGGACATCACGGACATCTCAGACATCTCGGACATCTCAGACATCTCAGACATCTCAGACATCTATGACAGCTCAGACATAACAGACATCTCAGACATCTCAGACATCTTAGACATCACAGACATCTTAGACATCTCGGACATAACAGAAATCTCAGACATCTCGAACATCTCAGACATCTCAGACATCTCTGACATCTCAGACATCTCAGACATCTTAAACATCTCAGACATCTCTGAAATCTTGGACAGAACAGACATCTAAGACATCTCAGACATCTTGGACATCACGGACATCTCAGACATCTCGGACATAACAGACTTCTCAGACTTCTCGGAGATCTCGGACATCTCAGACATCTCGGACATAACAGACATCTCAGACAACTCAGACATATTGGACATCACGGACATCTCAGACATCTCATACATCTCGGACATCTCAGACAACCTAGACATCTCGGACTTCTCAGACATCTCAAACATCACAGACATCTCAGACGTATTGGACATCTCAGACATCTGATACATCTTAGACATCTTGGACATCTCAGACATCTCGGACATAACACACAGCTCAGACATCGTAGTCATCTCAGACGTCTCGGACATAACAGACATCTCAGACATCTCAGACATCTCAGATTCCTCAGACATCTCAAACATCTCGGACATAACATACATCTCAGAAATCTAAGACATCTAGGACATCACGGACATCTCAAACATCTCGGACATCTCAGACATCTCGGACATAACAGACATCTCAGACATCTCAGACATCTCAGACATCTTGGACATCACGGACAACCCAAACATCTGGGACATAACAGACATCTCAGACATCGAGGACATCGAGGACATCTGAGACATATCGGACATCTCTGAAATCTTGGACATAACAGACATCTAAGACATCTCAGACATCTTGGATATCATGGACATCTCAGACATCTCGGACATAACATTCTTCTCAGACATCTCAGACATCTCAGACATCTCAGACATCTCGGACATAACAGACATCTCAGACATCTCAGACATCTCAGACATATTGGACATCACGGACATCTTAGACATCTTAGACATCTCGGTCATCTCAGACATCTCAGACATCTCAGACATCTTAGACATCTTGGACATCTCAGACATCTTGAACATAACAGACATCTCAGACATTTGAGACATCTAAGACATCTTGGACATCACGGACATCTCAGACATCTTGGACATAACAGACATCTCAGACATCTCGAACATCTCAAACATCTCGAATATCTCAGACATCTCAGACATCTCGGACATCTCAGACATCTTAGACATCTCAAACATCTCAGACATCTCGGACATAACGGACTTCTCAGACATCTCAAACATCACAGACATCTCAGACGTATTGGACATCTCAGACATCTGATACATCTTAGACATCTTGGACATCACGGACATCTCAGACATCTCGGACATAACACACAGCTCAGACATCGTAGTCATCTCAGACGTCTCGGACATCTCAGACATCTCGGACATCTCAGACATCATAGTCATCTCAGACGTCTCGAACATAACAGACATCTCAGACATCTCAGACATCTCAAACATCTCGGACATAACATACATCTCAGACATCTAAGACATCTTGGACATCACGGACATCTCAGACATCTCGGACATCTCAAACATCTCAGACATCTCAGACATCTATGACAGCTCAGACATAACAGACATCTCAGACATCTCAGACATCTTAGACATCACAGACATCTTAGACATCTCGGACATAACAGAAATCTCAGACATCTCGAACATCTCAGACATCTCAGACATCTCTGACATCTCAGACATCTCAGACATCTTAAACATCTCAGACATCTCTGAAATCTTGGACAGAACAGACATCTAAGACATCTCAGACATCTTGGACATCACGGACATCTCAGACATCTCGGACATAACAGACTTCTCAGACTTCTCGGAGATCTCGGACATCTCAGACATCTCGGACATAACAGACATCTCAGACAACTCAGACATATTGGACATCACGGACATCTCAGACATCTCATACATCTCGGACATCTCAGACAACCTAGACATCTCGGACTTCTCAGACATCTCAAACATCACAGACATCTCAGACGTATTGGACATCTCAGACATCTGATACATCTTAGACATCTTGGACATCACGGACATCTCAGACATCTCGGACATAACACACAGCTCAGACATCGTAGTCATCTCAGACGTCTCGGACATCTTAGACATCTCGGACATCTCAGACATCATAGTCATCTCAGACGTCTCGGACATAACAGACATCTCAGACATCTCAGACATCTCAGATTCCTCAGACATCTCAAACATCTCGGACATAACATACATCTCAGAAATCTAAGACATCTTGGACATCACGGACATCTCAAACATCTCGGACATCTCAGACATCTCGGACATAACAGACATCTCAGACATCTCAGACATCTCAGACATCTTGGACATCACGGACAACCCAAACATCTGGGACATAACAGACATCTCAGACATCGAGGACATCGAGGACATCTGAGACATATCGGACATCTCTGAAATCTTGGACATAACAGACATCTAAGACATCTCAGACATCTTGGATATCATGGACATCTCAGACATCTCGGACATAACATTCTTCTCAGACATCTCAGACATCTCAGACATCTCAGACATCTCGGACATAACAGACATCTCAGACATCTCAGACATCTCAGACATATTGGACATCACGGACATCTTAGACATCTTAGACATCTCGGTCATCTCAGACATCTCAGACATCTCAGACATCTTAGACATCTTGGACATCTCAGACATCTTGAACATAACAGACATCTCAGACATTTGAGACATCTAAGACATCTTGGACATCACGGACATCTCAGACATCTTGGACATAACAGACATCTCAGACATCTCGAACATCTCAAACATCTCGAATATCTCAGACATCTCAGACATCTCGGACATCTCAGACATCTTAGACATCTCAAACATCTCAGACATCTCGGACATAACGGACTTCTCAGACATCTCAAACATCACAGACATCTCAGACGTATTGGACATCTCAGACATCTGATACATCTTAGACATCTTGGACATCACGGACATCTCAGACATCTCGGACATAACACACAGCTCAGACATCGTAGTCATCTCAGACGTCTCGGACATCTCAGACATCTCCGACATCTCAGACATCATAGTCATCTCAGACGTCTCGAACATAACAGACATCTCAGACATCTCAGACATCTCAAACATCTCGGACATAACATACATCTCAGACATCTAAGACATCTTGGACATCACGGACATCTCAGACATCTCGGACATCTCAAACATCTCAGACATCTCAGACATCTATGACAGCTCAGACATAACAGACATCTCAGACATCTCAGACATCTTAGACATCACAGACATCTTAGACATCTCGGACATAACAGAAATCTCAGACATCTCGAACATCTCAGACATCTCAGACATCTCTGACATCTCAGACATCTCAGACATCTTAAACATCTCAGACATCTCTGAAATCTTGGACAGAACAGACATCTAAGACATCTCAGACATCTTGGACATCACGGACATCTCAGACATCTCGGACATAACAGACTTCTCAGACTTCTCGGAGATCTCGGACATCTCAGACATCTCGGACATAACAGACATCTCAGACAACTCAGACATATTGGACATCACGGACATCTCAGACATCTCATACATCTCGGACATCTCAGACAACCTAGACATCTCGGACTTCTCAGACATCTCAAACATCACAGACATCTCAGACGTATTGGACATCTCAGACATCTGATACATCTTAGACATCTTGGACATCACGGACATCTCAGACATCTCGGACATAACACACAGCTCAGACATCGTAGTCATCTCAGACGTCTCGGACATCTTAGACATCTCGGACATCTCAGACATCATAGTCATCTCAGACGTCTCGGACATAACAGACATCTCAGACATCTCAGACATCTCAGATTCCTCAGACATCTCAAACATCTCGGACATAACATACATCTCAGAAATCTAAGACATCTTGGACATCACGGACATCTCAAACATCTCGGACATCTCAGACATCTCGGACATAACAGACATCTCAGACATCTCAGACATCTCAGACATCTTGGACATCACGGACAACCCAAACATCTGGGACATAACAGACATCTCAGACATCGAGGACATCGAGGACATCTGAGACATATCGGACATCTCTGAAATCTTGGACATAACAGACATCTAAGACATCTCAGACATCTTGGATATCATGGACATCTCAGACATCTCGGACATAACATTCTTCTCAGACATCTCAGACATCTCAGACATCTCAGACATCTCGGACATAACAGACATCTCAGACATCTCAGACATCTCAGACATATTGGACATCACGGACATCTTAGACATCTTAGACATCTCGGTCATCTCAGACATCTCAGACATCTCAGACATCTTAGACATCTTGGACATCTCAGACATCTTGAACATAACAGACATCTCAGACATTTGAGACATCTAAGACATCTTGGACATCACGGACATCTCAGACATCTTGGACATAACAGACATCTCAGACATCTCGAACATCTCAAACATCTCGAATATCTCAGACATCTCAGACATCTCGGACATCTCAGACATCTTAGACATCTCAAACATCTCAGACATCTCGGACATAACGGACTTCTCAGACATCTCAAACATCACAGACATCTCAGACGTATTGGACATCTCAGACATCTGATACATCTTAGACATCTTGGACATCACGGACATCTCAGACATCTCGGACATAACACACAGCTCAGACATCGTAGTCATCTCAGACGTCTCGGACATCTCAGACATCTCGGACATCTCAGACATCATAGTCATCTCAGACGTCTCGAACATAACAGACATCTCAGACATCTCAGACATCTCAAACATCTCGGACATAACATACATCTCAGACATCTAAGACATCTTGGACATCACGGACATCTCAGACATCTCGGACATCTCAAACATCTCAGACATCTCAGACATCTATGACAGCTCAGACATAACAGACATCTCAGACATCTCAGACATCTTAGACATCACAGACATCTTAGACATCTCGGACATAACAGAAATCTCAGACATCTCGAACATCTCAGACATCTCAGACATCTCTGACATCTCAGACATCTCAGACATCTTAAACATCTCAGACATCTCTGAAATCTTGGACAGAACAGACATCTAAGACATCTCAGACATCTTGGACATCACGGACATCTCAGACATCTCGGACATAACAGACTTCTCAGACTTCTCGGAGATCTCGGACATCTCAGACATCTCGGACATAACAGACATCTCAGACAACTCAGACATATTGGACATCACGGACATCTCAGACATCTCATACATCTCGGACATCTCAGACAACCTAGACATCTCGGACTTCTCAGACATCTCAAACATCACAGACATCTCAGACGTATTGGACATCTCAGACATCTGATACATCTTAGACATCTTGGACATCACGGACATCTCAGACATCTCGGACATAACACACAGCTCAGACATCGTAGTCATCTCAGACGTCTCGGACATCTTAGACATCTCGGACATCTCAGACATCATAGTCATCTCAGACGTCTCGGACATAACAGACATCTCAGACATCTCAGACATCTCAGATTCCTCAGACATCTCAAACATCTCGGACATAACATACATCTCAGAAATCTAAGACATCTTGGACATCACGGACATCTCAAACATCTCGGACATCTCAGACATCTCGGACATAACAGACATCTCAGACATCTCAGACATCTCAGACATCTTGGACATCACGGACAACCCAAACATCTGGGACATAACAGACATCTCAGACATCGAGGACATCGAGGACATCTGAGACATATCGGACATCTCAGACATCTCAGACATCTCAGACATCTATGACAGCTCAGACATAACAGACATCTCAGACATCTCAGACATCTTAGACATCACGGACATCTTAGACATCTCGGACATAACAGAACTCTCAGACATCTCGAACATCTCAGACATCTCAGACATCTCTGACATCTCAAACATCTCAGACATCTTAAACATCTCAGACATCTCTGAAATCTTGGACAGAACAGACATCTAAGACATCTCAGACATCTTGGACATCACGGACATCTCAGACATCTCGGACATAACAGACTTCTCAGACTTCTCGGAGATCTCGGACATCTCAGACATCTCGGACATAACAGACATCTCAGACAACTCAGACATATTGGACATCACGGACATCTTAGACATCTTAGACATCTCGGTCATCTCAGACATCTCAGACATCTCAGACATCTTAGACATCTTGGACATCTCAGACATCTTGAACATAACAGACATCTCAGACATTTGAGACATCTAAGACATCTTGGACATCACGGACATCTCAGACATCTTGGACATAACAGACATCTCAGATATCTCGAACATCTCAAACATCTCGAATATCTCAGACATCTCAGACATCTCGGACATCTCAGACATCTTAGACATCTCAAACATCTCAGACATCTCGGACATAACGGACTTCTCAGACATCTCAAACATCACAGACATCTCAGACGTATTGGACATCTCAGACATCTGATACATCTTAGACATCTTGGACATCACGGACATCTCAGACATCTCGGACATAACACACAGCTCAGACATCGTAGTCATCTCAGACGTCTCGGACATCTCAGACATCTCGGACATCTCAGACATCATAGTCATCTCAGACGTCTCGAACATAACAGACATCTCAGACATCTCAAACATCTCAAACATCTCGGACATAACATACATCTCAGACATCTAAGACATCTTGGACATCACGGACATCTCAGACATCTCGGACATCTCAGACATCTCAGACATCTCAAACATCTCAGACATTTCAGACATCTATGACAGCTCAGACATAACAGACATCTCAGACATCTCAGACATCTTAGACATCACAGACATCTTAGACATCTCGGACATAACAGAAATCTCAGACATCTCGAACATCTCAGACATCTCAGACATCTCTGACATCTCAGACATCTCAGACATCTTAAACATCTCAGACATCTCTGAAATCTTGGACAGAACAGACATCTAAGACATCTCAGACATCTTGGACATCACGGACATCTCAGACATCTCGGACATAACAGACTTCTCAGACTTCTCGGAGATCTCGGACATCTCAGACATCTCGGACATAACAGACATCTTAGACAACTCAGACATATTGGACATCACGGACATCTCAGACATCTCATACATCTCGGACATCTCAGACAACCTAGACATCTCGGACTTCTCAGACATCTCAAACATCACAGACATCTCAGACGTATTGGACATCTCAGACATCTGATACATCTTAGACATCTTGGACATCACGGACATCTCAGACATCTCGGACATAACACACAGCTCAGACATCGTAGTCATCTCAGACGTCTCGGACATCTTAGACATCTCGGACATCTCGGACATCATAGTCATCTCAGACGTCTCGAACATAACAGACATCTCAGACATCTCAGACATCTCAAACATCTCGGACATAACATACATCTCAGACATCTAAGACATCTTGGACATCACGGACATCTCAGACATCTCGGACATCTCAGACATCTCAGACATCTCAGACATCTCAGACATCTATGACAGCTCAGACATAACAGACATCTCAGACATCTCAGACATCTTAGACATCACGGACATCTTAGACATCTCGGACATAACAGAACTCTCAGACATCTCGAACATCTCAGACATCTCAGACATCTCTGACATCTCAGACATCTCAGACATCTTAAACATCTTAGACAACTCTGAAATCTTGGACAGAACAGACATCTAAGACATCTCAGACATCTTGGACATCACGGACATCTCAGACATCTCGGACATAACAGACTTCTCAGACTTCTCGGAGATCTCGGACATCTCAGACATCTCGGACATAACAGACATCTCAGACAACTCAGACATATTGGACATCACGGACATCTCAGACATCTCATACATCTCGGACATCTCAGACAACCTAGACATCTCGGACTTCTCAGACATCTCAAACATCACAGACATCTCAGACGTATTGGACATCTCAGACATCTGATACATCTTAGACATCTTGGACATCACGGACATCTCAGACATCTCGGACATAACACACAGCTCAGACATCGTAGTCATCTCAGACGTCTCGGACATCTTAGACATCTCGGACATCTCAGACATCATAGTCATCTCAGACGTCTCGGACATAACAGACATCTCAGACATCTCAGACATCTCAAACATCTCGGACATAACATACATCTCAGACATCTAAGACATCTTGGACATCACGGACATCTCAGACATCTCGGACATCTCAGACATCTCAGACATCTCAGACATCTCAGACATCTATGACAGCTCAGACATAACAGACATCTCAGACATCTCAGACATCTTAGACATCACGGACATCTTAGACATCTCGGACATAACAGAACTCTCAGACATCTCGAACATCTCAGACATCTCAGACATCTCTGACATCTCAGACATCTCAGACATCTTAAACATCTCAGACATCTCTGAAATCTTGGACAGAACAGACATCTAAGACATCTCAGACATCTTGGACATCACGGACATCTCAGACATCTCGGACATAATAGACTTCTCAGACTTCTCGGAGATCTCGGACATCTCAGACATCTCGGACATAACAGACATCTCAGACAACTCAGACATATTGGACATCACGGACATCTCAGACATCTCATACATCTCAGACATCTCAGACAACCTAGACATCTCGGACATCTCAGACATCTTAGACATCTCAGACATCTAAGACATCTTGGACATCACGGACATCTCAGACATCTCGGACATAACAGACATCTCAGACATCTCAGACATCTCAGACATCTTGGACATCTTGGAGATCTCAGACATCTCGGACATAACAGACATCTCAGACATCTCGGGTATCACAGACTTCTCAGACATCTCGGACATAAAAGACATATCAGACATCTCGGACATAACAGACATCTCAGACATCTCGGGCATCACAGACTTCTCAGACATCTCGGACATAACATACATCTCAGACATCTCGGACATCTAAGAAATCTCAGACATCTCAGACATCTCGGACATAACAAACATCTCAGACATCTCGGACATAACAGACTACTAAGACATCTCGGACATCTCAGAAATCTCAGACATCTCCGACATCTTGGACATAACAGACATCTCAGACATCTCAGACATCTCAGACATAACAGACATCTCAGACATAACAAACATCTCAAACATCTCAATCATCTTAGACATCACGGACATCTCAGACATCTCAGATATCTCAGACATGTCTGACAAAACAGACATCTCAGACATCTCAGACATCTCAGACATCTTGGACATCTTGGACATCTCAGACATCTCAGACATCTCAGACATAACAGACATCTTAGACATCTCGGGCGTCACAGACTTCTCAGACATCTCGGACATCTCTTAAATCTCAAACATCTCAGACATCTCAGACATCTCAGATATCTCAGAAATCTCAGACATCTCAGACATCTCAGACATCTCAGACATCTCGAACATAACAGACATTTAAGACATCTCAATCATCTTGGACATAACAGACATCTTAGAAATCTCAGACATCTAAGACATCTCAGACATCTTAGACATCTTGGACATCTCAGACATCTCAGACATGTCGGACATAACAAACAACTCAGATATCTCGGGCATCAGTGACTTGTCAGACATCTCGGACATAACAGACATCTCAGACATCTAAGAAATCTCGGACATCTCGGATATAACAGACATCTCGGACATCTCAGACATATCAGACATAACAGACATCTCGAACATCTCAGACATAACAGACATCTCAGACATCTCAATCATCTTAGACATCACGGACATCTCAGACATCTCAAACATCTCAGACATCTCTGACATCTTGGACATAACAGACATCTAAGACATCTCAGACATCTTGGACATCATAGACATCTCAGACATCTCGGATATAACAGACTTCTCAGACATCTCGGACATCTCAGACATCTCAGACATCTCGGACATCTCAGACATCTCAGACATCTCGGACATCTCAGACATCTCAAACATCTCAGACAACTCGGACATAAAAGACATCTCAAACATCTTAGACATCTCAGATATCTCAGACATCTTGGACATCACGTTAATCTCAGACATTTCGGACATAGCAGATATCTCAGACATCTCAGACATCTTGGACATCACGGACATCTCAGACATCTCGGACATATCAGACATATCAAACATCTCAGACATCTCAGACATTTCGGTCATAATAGACATCTCAGACATCTCAGACATCTTGGACATCACGGACATCTCAGACATCTCGGGCATCACAGACTTCTCAGACATCTCGGGCATCACAGACTTCTCAGACATCTCGAACATCTCAAACATCTCGAACATCTCAAACATCTCGAACATCTCAAACATCTCAGACATCTCAGACATCTCGGACATCTCGGACATAAAAGACATCTCAGACATCTCAGACATCTCGGGCATAAC
>CM031883.1:2620665-2641959 GCA_018691285.1 Cucurbita argyrosperma subsp. sororia
ACCCATCCGAGGAAAGAGCAATACAGCAGCAGCAAGGGAGCGGACAAGGGAAAGGTTCCACTCCCCCCCCCTCACTCAGACATCTCAGACATCTCAGACATCTCAGACATCTCAGACATATCGAACATCTCAGACATCTCAGACATCTCAGACATCTCAGACATCTCAGACATCTCAGACATCTCAGACATCTCAGACATCTCAGACATCTCAGACATCTCAGACATCTCGGACATCTCAGACATCTCAGACATCTCAGACATCTCAGACATCTCAGACATCTCAGACATCTCAGACATCTCAGACATCTCAGACATCTCAGACATCTCAGACATCTCAGACATCTCAGACATCTCAGACATCTCAGACATCTCAGACATCTCAGACATCTCAGACATCTCAGACATCTCAGACATCTCAGACATCTCAGACATCTCAGACATCAGACTCAGACATACAGAGACATCTCAGACATCAGACATCTCAGACATCTCAGACATCTCAGACATCTCAGACATCTCAGACATCTCAGACATCTCAGAATCTCAGACATCTCAGACATCTCAGACATCTCCACAGACATCTCAGACATCAGACATCTCAGACATCTCAGACACATCTCAGACATCTCAGACATCTTAGACATCAGACATCTTAGACATCTCAGACATCTCAGACATCTCAGACATCTCAGACATCTCAGACATCTCAGACATCTCAGACATCTCAGACATCTCAGACATCTCAGACATCTCAGACATCTCAGACATCTCAGACATCTCAGACATCTCAGACATCTCAGACATCTCAGACATCTCAGACATCTCAGACATCTCAGACATCTCAGACATCTCAGACATCTCAGACATCTCAGACATCTCAGACAGCTCAGACATCTCAGACATCTCAGACATCTCAGACATCTCAGACATCTCAGAGACATCTCAGACATCTCAGACATCAAAGACATCTCAGACCTCTCTAACATCTCAGGCATCACAGACCTCTCAGACCAATCAGACATCTCAGATATCTTAGACATATCAGACATCTCAGACCTCTCAGACAACAAAGACATCTCAGACCTCTCAGAGACATCTCAGACATCTCAGACATCTCAGACATCTCAGACATCTCAGACATCTCAGACATCTCAGACATCTCAGACATCTCAGACATCTCAGACATCTCAGACATCTCAGACATCTCAGACATCTCAGACATCTCAGAGACATCTCAGACATCTCAGACATCTCAGACATCTCAGACATCTCAGACATCTCAGACATCTCAGACATCTCAGACATCTCAGACATAACAGACATCAGACATCTCAGACATCTCAGACATCTCTCAGACATCTCAGACATCTCAGACATCTCAGACATCTCACATCTCAGACATCTCAGACATCTCAGACATCTCAGACATCTCAGACATCTCAGACATCAGACAGACATCTCAGACATCTCAGACATCTCAGACATCTCAGACATCTCAGACATCTCAGACATCTCAGACATCTCAGACATCTCAGACATCTCAGACATCTCAGACATCTCAGACATCTCAGACATCTCAGACATCTCAGACATCTCAGACATCTCAGACATCTCAGACATCTCAGACATCTCAGACATCTCAGACATCTCAGACATCTCACATCTCAGACATCTCAGACATCTCAGACATCTCAGACATCTCAGACATCTCAGACATCTCAGACATCTCAGACATCTCAGATCTCAGACATCTCAGACATCTCAGACATCAGACATCTCAGACATCTCAGACATCTCAGACATCAGACATCTCAGACATCTCAGACATCTCAGACATCTCAGACATCTCAGACATCAGACATCTCAGACATCTCAGACATCTCAGACATCTCAGACATCTCAGACATCTCAGACATCTCAGACATCTCAGACATCTCAGACATCTCAGACATCTCAGACATCTCAGACAGACATCTCAGACATCTCAGACATCTCAGACATCTCAGACATCTCAGACATCTCAGACATCTCAGACATCTCAGACATCTCAGACATCTCAGACATCTCAGACATCTCAGACATCTCAGACATCTCAGACATCTCAGACATCTCAGACATCTCAGACATCTCAGACATCTCAGACATCTCAGACATCTCAGACATCTCAGACATCTCTCATCTCACATCTCAGACATCAGACATCTCAGACATCTCAGACATCTCAGACTCAGACATCTCAGACATCTCAGACATCTCAGACATCTCAGACATCTCAGACATCTCAGACATCTCAGACAACTCAGACATCTCAGACATCTCAGACATCTCAGACATCTCAGACATCTCATACCTCTCAGACATCTCATACCTCTCAGACATCTCAAACATATCTGACATCTTAGACCTCTTAGAAATCTTAGACATCTTAGACCTCTTAGACCTCTCAGACATCTCAGACATCTCAGATATCAAAGACATCTCAGACATTTAAGACATCTTAGACATCAAAGACATCTCAAACCTCTTAGACATCAAAGGCATCTTAGACCTCTCTGACATCTCAGACATCAAAGACATCTCAGACCTCCTAGACCTCTTAGATATCTCAGACATCTCAAACATCTCAGACATCTCAGACATCTCAGACATCTCAAACATCTCAGACATCTCAGACATCTCAGACATCTCAGACATCTCAGACATCTCAGACATCTCAGACATCTCAGACATCTCAGACATCTCAGACATCTCAGACATAGACAGACATCTCAGACATCTCAGACATCTCAGACATCTCAGACATCTCAGACATCTCAGACATCTCAGACATCTCAGACATCTCAGACATCTCAGACATCTCAGACATCTCAGACATCTCAGACATCTCAGACATCTCAGACATCTCAGACATCTCAGACATCTCAGACATCTCAGACATCTCAGACATCTCAGACATCTCAGACATCTCAGACATCTCAGACATCTCAGACATCTCAGACATCTCAGACATCTCAGACATCTCAGACATCTCAGACATCTCAGACATCTCAGACATCTCAGACAGACATCTCAGAGACATCTCAGACATCTCAGACATCTCAGACATCTCAGACATCTCAGACATCTCATCTCAGACATCTCAGACATCTCAGACATCTCAGACATCTCAGACATCTCAGACATCTCAGACATCTCAGACATCTCAGACATCTCAGACATCTCAGACATCTCAGACATCTCAGACATCTCAGACATCTCAGACATCTCAGACATCTCAGACATCTCAGACATCTCAGACAAATCAGACATCTCAGACATCTCAGACATCTCAGACATCTCAGACATCTCAGACATCTCAGACATCTCAGACATCTCAGACATCTCAGACATCTCAGACATCTCAGACATCTCAGACATCTCAGACATCTCAGACATCTCAGACATCTCAGACATCTCAGACATCTCAGACATCTCATCTCAGACATCTCAGACATCTCAGACATCTCAGACATCTCAGACATCTCAGACATCAGACATCTCAGACATCTCAGACATCTCAGACATCTCAGACATCTCAGACATCTCAGACATCTCAGACATATCTCAGACATCTCAGACATCTCAGACATCAGACATCTCAGACATCTGAGACATCTCAGATAACTCAGACATCTCAGGAATCTCAGACATCGAAGACATCTCAGACATCTCAGACATCTCTGACATTTCAGACATCTCAGACATCTCAGACAGCTCAGACATAACAGACATTTCAGACATCTCAGACATCTCAGACAGCTCAGACATGTCGGACATCTCAGACATCTCAGACATCTCCGACATTAAGAACCTCCCAGACATATCGGACATCTCAGACATCTCAGGCATCTCAGACATCTCAGACATCCCAGACATCTCAGACATCTCAGACATCTCAGACATCTCAGACATCTCAGACATCTCAGACATCTCAGACATCTCAGACATCTCAGACATCTCAGACATCTCAGACATCTCAGACATCTCAGACATCTCACATCTCAGACATCTCAGACATCTCAGACATCTCAGATCTCAGACATCTCAGACATCTCAGACATCTCAGACATCTCAGACATCTCAGACATCTCAGACATCTCAGACATCTCAGACATCTCAGACATCTCAGACATCTCAGACATCTCAGACATCTCAGACATCTCAGACATCTCAGACATCTCAGACATCTCAGACATCTCAGACATCTCAGACATCTCAGACATCTCAGACATCTCAGACATCTCAGACATCTCAGACATCTCAGACATCTCAGACATCTCAGACATCTCAGACATCTCAGACATCTCAGACATCTCAGACATCTCAGACATCTCAGACATCTCAGGAATCTCAGACATCTCAGACATCTCGGACATTATAGACCTCCCAGACATCTCAGACATCTCAGACATCTCAGACATCTCAGACATATCTGACATCTCAGACATCTCAGACATCTCAGACATCTCAGACATCTCAGACATCTCAGACATCTCAGACATCTCAGACATCTCAGACATCTCAGACATCTCAGACATCTCAGACATCTCAGACATCTCAGACATCTCAGACATCTCAGACATCTATAGACATCTCAGACATCTCAGACATCTCAGACATCTCAGACATCTCAGACATCTCAGACATCATCTCAGACATCTCACATCTCAGACATCTCAGACATCTCAGACATCTCAGACATCTCAGACATCTCAGACATCTCAGACATCTCAGACATCTCAGACATCTCAGACATCTCAGACATCTCATACATCTCAGACATCATAGACATCTCAGACATCTCAGACATCTCAGACATCTCAGACATCTCAGACATCTCAGACATCTCAGACATCTCAGACATCTCAGACATCTAAGACATCTCAGACAATCTCAGACATCTCAGACATCTCTCGACATCTCAGACATCTCATCTCAGACATCTCAGACATCATCTCAGACATCTCAGACATCTCAGACATCTCAGACATCTCAGACATCTCAGACATCTCAGACATCTCAGACATCTCAGACATCTCAGACATCTCAGACATCTCAGACATCTCAGACATCTCAGACATCTCAGACATCTCAGACAGACATCTCAGACATCTCAGACATCTCAGACATCTCAGACATCTCAGACATCTCAGACATCTCAGACATCTCAGACATCTCAGACATCTCAGACATCTCAGACATCTCAGACATCTCAGACATCTCAGACATCTCAGACATCTCATCTCAGACATCTCAGACATCTCAGACATCTCAGACATCTCAGACATCTCAGACATCTCAGACATCTCAGACATCTCAGACATCTCAGACATCTCAGACATCTCAGACATCTCAGACATCTCAGACATCTCAGACATCTCAGACATCTCAGACATCTCAGACACATCTCAGACATCTCAGACACATCTCAGACATCTCAGACATCTCAGACATCTCAGACATCTCAGACATCAGACATCTCAGACATCTCAGACATCTCATACATCAGACATCTCAGACATCTCATCATCTCACATCTCAGACATCTCAGACATCTCAGACATCTCAGACATCTCAGACATCTCAGACATCTCAGACATCTCAGACATCTCAGACAACTCAGACAACCCAGGCATCTCAGACATCTCAGACATCTCAGACATATCATACAGCTCAGACATAATAGACATCTCAGACATCTCAGACATCTCAGACATCACAGACATCTCAGACATCTCAGACATCTCAGACATCTCAGACATCTCAGACATCTCAGACATCTCAGACATCTCAGACATCTCAGACATCTCAGACATCTCAGACATCTCAGACATCTCAGACATCTCAGACATCTCAGACATCTCAGACATCTCAGACATCTCAGACATCAGACATCTCAGACATCTCAGACATCTCAGACATCTCAGACATCTCAGACATCTCAGACATCTCAGACATCTCAGACATCTCAGACATCTCATCTCAGACATCTCAGACATCTCAGACATCTCAGACATCTCAGACATCTCAGACATCTCAGACATCTCAGACATCTCAGACATCTCAGACATCTCAGACATCTCAGACATCTCACATCTCAGACATCAGACATCTCAGACAGACATCATCTCACATCTCAGACATCTCAGACATCTCAGACATCTCAGACATCTCAGACATCTCAGACATCTCAGACATCTCAGACATCTCAGACATCTCAGACATCTCAGACATCTCAGACATCTCAGACATCTCAGACATCTCATCATCTCAGACATCTCAGACATCTCAGACATCTCAGACATCTCAGACATCTCAGACATCTCAGACATCTCAGACATCTCAGACATCTCAGACATCTCAGACATCTCAGACATCTCAGACAGACATCTCAGACATCTCAGACATCTCAGACATCTCAGACATCTCAGACATCTCAGACATCTCAGACATCTCAGACATCTCAGACATCTCAGACATCTCAGACATCTCAGACATCTCGGACATCTCAGACATCTCAGACATCTCAGACATCTCAGACATCTCAGACTCAGACATCTCAGACATCTCAGACATCTCAGACATCTCAGACATCTCAGACATCTCAGACATCTCAGACATCTCAGACATCTCAGACATCTCAGACATCTCAGACATCTCAGACATCATCAGACATCTCAGACATCTCAGACATCTCAGACATCTCAGACATCTCAGACATCTCAGACATCTCAGACATCTCAGACATCTCTCAGACATCTCAGACATCTCAGACATCTCAGACATCTCAGACATCTCAGAATCTCAGACATCTCAGACATCTCAGACATCTCAGACATCTCAGACATCTCAGACATCTCAGACATCTCAGACATCTCAGACATCTCAGACATCTCAGACATCTCAGACATCTCAGACATCTCAGACATCTCAGACATTTAAGACATCTCAGACATCTCAAACATATAAGATATCTCAGACATCAAAGACATTTTAGACCTCTCTGACATCTCAGACATCACAGACCTCTCAGATATCTAAGACCTATTAGACCAATCAGACATCTCAAATATCTTAGACATATCGACATCTCAGACATCAAAGACATCTCAGACATCTCAGACCTCTCAGACCTCTCAGACATCTAAGACATCTGAGACATCTCAGACATCTCAGACATCTCAGACATCTCAGACATCTCAGACATCTCAGACATCTCAGACATCTCAGACATCTCAGACATCTCAGACATCTCAGACATCTCAGACATCTCAGACATCTCTCAGACATCTCAGACATCTCAGACATCTCAGACATCTCAGACATCTCAGACATCTTAGACATCTCAGACATCTCAGACATCTCAGGCATCTCAGATTAAAGACATCTCAGACATCTCAGACATCTCAGACATCTCAGACATCTCAGACATCTCAGACATCTCAGACATCTCAGACATCTCAGACATCAGACATCTCAGACATCTCAGACATCTCAGACATCTCAGACATCTCAGACATCTCAGACATCTCAGACATCTCAGACATCTCAGACATCTCAGACATCTCAGACATCTCAGACATCTCAGACATCTCAGACATCTCAGACATCTTAGACATCTCAGACATATCGAAAATCTCAGACATCTCAGACATCTCAGACATCTCAGACATCTCAGACATCTCAGACATCTCAGACATCTCAGACATCTCAGACATCTCAGACATCTCAGACATCTCAGACATCTCAGACATCTCAGACATCTCAGACATCTCAGACATCTCAGACATCTCAGACATCTCAGACATCTCAGACATCTCAGACATCTCAGACATCTCAGACATCTCAGACATCTCAGACAGACATCTCAGACATCTCAGACATCAGACATCTCAGACATCTCAGACATCTCAGACATCTCAGACATCTCAGACATCTCAGACATCTCAGACATCTCAGACATCTCAGACATCTCAGACATCTCAGACATCTCAGACATCTCAGACATCTCAGACATCTCAGACATCTCAGACATCTCAGACATCATCTCAGACATCTCACATCTCAGACATCTCAGACATCAGACTCAGACATCTCAGACATCTCAGACATCTCAGACATCTCAGACATCTCAGACATCAGACATCTCAGACATCTCAGACAGACTCAGGACATCTCAGACATCTCAGACATCTCAGACATCTCAGACATCTCAGACATCTCAGACATCTCAGACATCTCAGACATCTCAGACATCTCAGACATCTCAGACATCTCAGACATCAGACATCTCAGACATCTCAGACATCTCAGACATCTCAGACATCTCAGACATCTCAGACATCTCAGACATCTCAGACATCTCAGACATCTCAGACATCTCACATCTCAGACATCTCAGACATCTCAGACATCTCAGACATCTCAGACATCTCAGACATCTCAGACATCTCAGACATCTCAGACATCTCAGACATCTCAGACATCTCAGACATCATCAGACATCTCAGACATCTCAGACATCTCAGACATCTCAGACATCTCAGACATCTCAGACATCTCAGACATCTCAGACATCTCAGACATCTCAGACATCTCAGACATCTCAGACATCTCAGACATCTCAGACATCTCAGACATCTCAGACATCTCAGACATCTCAGACATCATCAGACATCTCAGACATCTCAGACATCTCAGACATCTCAGACATCTCAATCTCAGACATCTCAGACATCTCAGACATCTCAGACATCTCAGACATCTCAGACATCTCAGACATCTCAGACATCTCAGACATCTCAGACATCTCAGACATCTCAGACATCTCAGACATCTCAGACATCTCAGACATCTCAGACATCTCAGACATCTCAGACATCTCAGACATCTCAGACATCAGACAGACATCTCAGACATCTCAGACATCTCAGACATCTCAGACATCTCAGACATCTCAGACATCTCAGACATCTCAGACATCTCAGACATCTCAGACATCTCAGACATCTCAGACATCTCAGACATCTCAGACATCTCAGACATCTCAGACATCTCAGACATCTCAGACATCTCAGACATCTCAGACATCTCAGACATCTCAGACATCTCAGACATCTCAGACATCTCAGACATCTCAGACATCTCAGACATCAGACATCTCAGACATCTCAGACATCTCAGACATCTCAGACATCTCAGACATCTCAGACATCTCAGACATCTCAGACATCTCAGACATCATCATCAGACATCTCTCAGACATCTCAGACATCTCAGACATCAGACATCAGACATCTCAGACATCTCAGACATCTCAGACATCTCAGACATCTCAGACATCTCAGAGACATCTCAGACATCTCAGACATCTCAGACATCTCAGACATCTCAGACATCTCAGACATCTCAGACATCTCAGACATCTCAGACATCTCAGACATCTCAGACATCTCAGACATCTCAGACATCTCAGACATCTCAGACATCTCAGACATCAGACATCTCAGACATCTCAGACATCTCAGACATCTCACATCTCAGACATCTCAGACATCTCAGACATCTCAGACATCTCAGACATCTCAGACATCTCAGACATCTCAGACATCTCAGACATCTCAGACATCTCAGACATCTCAGACATCTCAGACATCTCAGACATCTCAGACATCTCAGACATCTCAGACATCTCAGACATCTCAGACATCTCAGACATCTCAGACATCTCAGACATCTCAGACATCTCAGACATCTCAGACATCTCAGACATCTCAGACATCTCAGACATCTCAGACATCTCAGACATCTCAGACATCTCAACATATCGGACATCTCAGACATCTCAGACATCTCAGACATCTCAGACATCTCAGACATCTCAGACATCTCAGACATCTCAGACATCTCAGACATCTCAGACATCTCAGACATCTCAGACATCTCAGACATCTCAGACATCTCAGACATCTCAGACATCTCAGACATCTCAGACATCTCAGACATCTCAGACATCTCAGACATCTCAGACATCTCAGACATCTCAGACATCTCAGACATCTCAGACATCAGACATCTCAGACATCAGACATCTCAGACATCTCAGACATCTCAGACATCTCAGACATCTCAGACATCTCAGACATCTCAGACATCTCAGACATCTCAGACATCTCAGACATCTCAGACATCTCAGACATCTCAGACATCTCAGACATCTCAGACATCTCAGACATCTCAGACATCTCAGACATCTCAGACATCTCAGACATCTCAGACATCTCAGACATCTCAGACATCTCAGACATCTCAGACATCTCAGACATCTCAGACATCTCAGACATCTCAGACATCTCAGACATCTCAGACATCTCAGACATCTCAGACATCTCAGACATCTCAGACATCAGACATCAGACAGACATCTCAGACATCTCAGACATCTCATCTCAGACATCTCAGACATCTCAGACATCTCAGACATCTCAGACATCTCAGACATCTCAGACATCTCAGACATCTCAGACATCTCAGACATCTCAGACATCTCAGACATCTCAGACATCTCAGACATCTCAGACATCTCAGACATCTCAGACATCTCAGACATCTCAGACATCTCAGACATCAGACATCAGACATCTCAGACATCTCAGACATCTCAGACATCTCAGACATCTCAGACATCTCAGACATCTCAGACATCTCAGACATCAACAGACATCATCAGACATCTCAGACATCTCAGGACATCTCAGACATCTCAGACATCTCAGACATCTCAGACATCTCAGACATCTCAGACATCTCAGACATCTCAGACATCTCAGACATCTCAGACATAGACATCAGACATCTCAGACATCTCAGACATCTCAGACATCTCTCAGACATCTCATCTCAGACATCTCAGACATCTCGACATTACAGACCCTCCCAGACATCAGACATCTCAGACATCTCAGACATCTCAGACATCTCAGACATCTCAGACATCTCAGACATCTCAGACATCTCATCTCAGACATCTCAGACATCTCAGACATCATCAGACATCTCAGACATCTCAGACATCTCAGACATCTCAGACATCTCAGACATCTCAGACATCTCAGACATCTCAGACATCTCAGACATCTCAGACATCTCAGACATCTCAGACATCTCAGACATCAGACATCTCAGACATCTCAGACATCTCAGACATCTCAGACATCTCAGACATCTCAGACATCTCAGACATCTCAGACATCTCAGACATCTCAGACATCTCAGACATCTCAGACATCTCAGACATCTCAGACATCTCAGACATCTCAGACATCACAGACATCTCAGACATCTCGACATCTCAGACATCTCAGACATCTCAGACATCTCAGACATCTCAGACATCTCAGACATCTCAGACATCTCAGACATCTCAGACATCTCAGACATCTCAGACATCTCAGACATCTCAGACATCTCAGACATCTCAGACATTTCAGACATCTCAGACATCTCAGACATCTCAGACATCAAAGACATCTTAGACCTTTTAGACATCTCAAACATCTCAGACATCTACATCTCTGACATCTCAAACATCTCAGGCCTTTCAGGCCTCTCAAACGTCTCAGACATCTCAGACATCTAAGATATCTCAGACCTCTCAAACATCTCAAGCATCAAAGACATCTCAAAAGTCTCAAACATCTCAGACATATCGAACATCTCAGACATGTCAGACATCTCAGACATCTCAGACAACTCAGACATATCGAACATCTCAGACATCTCAGACATCTCAGATCTCAGACTTCTCAGACATCTCAGACAACTCAGACATCTCAGACATCTCAGACATCTCAGACATCTCAGACATCTCAGACATCTCAGACATCTCAGACATCTCAGACATCTCAGACATCTCAGACATCTCAGACATCTCAGACATCTCAGACATCTCAGACATCTCAGACATCTCAGACATCTCAGACATCTCAGACATCTCAGACATCTCAGACACATAACTAACAGACATCTCAGACATCTCAGACATCTCAGACATCTCACATCTCAGACATCTCAGACATCTCAGACATCTCACATCTCAGACATCTCAGACATCTCAGACATCTCAGACATCTCAGACATCTCAGACATCTCAGACATCTCAGACATCTCAGACATCTCAGACATCTCAGACATCTCAGACATCTCGACATCTCAGACATCTCAGACATCTCAGACATCTCAGACATCTCAGACATCTCAGACATCTCAGACATCTCAGACATCTCAGACATCTCAGACATCTCAGACATCTCAGACATCTCAGACATCTCAGACATCTCAGACATCTCAGACACATCTCAGACATCTCAGACATCTCAGACATCTCAGACATCTCAGACATCTCAGACATCAGACATCTCACATCTCAGACATCTCAGACATCTCAGACATCTCAGACATCTCAGACATCTCAGACATCTCAGACATCTCAGACATCATCAGACATCTCAGACATCTCAGACATCTCAGACATCTCAGACATCTCAGACATCTCAGACATCTCAGACATCAGACATCTCAGACATCTCAGACATCTCAGACATCTCAGACATCTCAGACATCTCAGACATCTCAGACATCTCAGACATCTCAGACATCTCAGACATCTCAGACATCTCAGACATCTCAGACATCTCAGACATCTCAGACATCTCAGACATGCGCAGACATCTCAGACATCTTAGACAAACTCAGACATTCAGACACACAGACAGCTTGACATCTCAGAACCAGACATATCAGACATCTCAGGACATTCTCTAGACAGCTCAGACATCTCAGAGCAACTCAGACAAACTCAGGCCAAGCTACAGGCATCGCAACATCTCATGACATAATCAGACATCTCAGACATAAATACCTCCCAGGACATCTCAGACATCTCCTGACATAATGAATCACACTCCAGACATCTCGGACATGCGGACATAACAGGGAACCCCTCCCAGACATCTCGGACATCTCAGGACCATCTCAGCGGACACTCAGACATATTCGGAAAATCGCAGACCATGGCAGCCATCTCCGACATATTCAGGCATCTCACACCACTCAGACATCTTCAAACATCACCAAACAGTCTCAGACATCACAGACATCTCATGACCATCAAAGGACATCTCAGCCTCTCGCAGACATACTAAGACAAGCTCAGACAACTCCAGGCATCTCAGACATCTCAGATATCTCAGGCATATCCAGACATCTAACACATTCAGCACCCTCACCCAGACACTCACTAACAAGACACATCTCTGACATATCAGGGAACCTCCCAGACATTCTACGGACACCTGAGGCAACTCAGACTGGCCCAGACATCTCGACTCTCAGTACAGATCAGGACCATCATACATACTCGGAATCTCCGGACATGATCAGGCATCGCATACATCTCAGAAGATTTCAAACAAGATCAAGGCATCACAGAAACATTCTCAGACATACACATACAATACAGACATACTCAGGGACCATCTCAGACATCTCAGACATCTCAGACATCCCAGACATTTAAGACATCTAAGACATCTCAGACAACTCAAACATCTCAGACATCTCAGACAGCTCAGACATAACAGACAGCTAAGACATAACAGACATCTCAGACATCTCAGACTTCTCAGACATCTCAGACATCTCAGACATCTCAGACTTCTCAGACATCTCAGGAAACTCAGACATCTCAGACATCTCAGACAACTCAGACATCTCAGACATCTCAGACATCTCAGACATCTCAGACATCTCAGACATCTCAGACATCTCAGACATCTCAGACATCTCAGACATCTCAGACATCTCAGACATCTCAGACATCTCAGACATCTCAGACATCTCAGACATCACAGACATCTCAGACATCTCAGACATCTCAGACATCTCAGACATCTCAGACATCTCAGACATCTCAGACATCAGACATCTCAGACATCTCAGACATCTCAGACATCTCAGACATCTCAGACATCTCAGACATCTCAGACATCTCAGACATCTCAGACATCTCAGACATCTCAGACATCTCAGACATCTCAGACATCTCAGACATCTCAGACATCTCAGACATCTCAGACATCTCAGACATCTCAGACATCTCTCAGACATCTCAGACATCAGACATCTCAGACATCTCAGACATCTCAGACATCTCAGACATCTCAGACATCTCAGACATCTCAGACATCTCAGACATCTCAGACATCAGATCAGACATCTCAGACATCTCAGACATCTCAGACAGACATCTCAGACATCTCAGACATCTCAGACATCTCAGACATCTCAGACATCTCAGACATCTCAGACATCTCAGACATCTCAGACATCTCAGACATCTCAGACATCTCAGACATCTCAGACATCTCAGACATCTCAGACATCTCAGACATCTCAGACATCTCAGACATCTCAGACATCTCAGACATCTCAGACATCTCAGACATCTCAGACATCTCAGACATCTCAGACATCTCAGACATCTCAGACATCTCAGACATCTCAGACATCTCAGACATCTCAGACATCTCAGACATCTCAGACATCTCAGACATCTCAGACATCTAAAGCATCAGAGACATCTCAGACATCTCAACATCTTAGACCTCTCAGACATCTCGAACATCTTAGACATCTCAGACCTCTCAGACATCAAAGAAATCTCAGACATCTCTAACATCTCAGACATTTCAGAATTCTCAGAACTCTCAGACATCTCAGACATCTCAGACATCTAAGACCTCTTAGACCTCTCAGACATCTTAGACATATCTGACATCTCAAACCTCTTAGACATCTCAGACATCTTAGACTTCTTAGACCTCTCAGACATCTCAGATATCAAAGACATCTAAGACATCTAAGACATCTCAGACATCCCAAACATATCAGTTATTTCAGACATCAAAGACATCTCAGACCTCTCTAACATCTCAGGCATCACAGACCTCTCAGACCAATCAGACATCTCAGATATCTTAGACATATCAGACATCTCAGACATCTCAGACATCTCAGACATCTCAGACATCTCAGACATCTCAGACATCTCAGACAGACATCTCAGACAGACATCTCAGACATCTCAGACATCTCACATCAGACATCTCAGACATCTCAGACATCTCAGACATCTCAGACATCTCAGACATCTCAGACATCTCAGACATCTCAGACATCTCAGACATCTCAGACATCTCAGACATCATCTCAGACATCTCAGACATCTCAGACATCTCAGACATCTCAGACATCTCAGACATCTCAGACATCTCAGACATCTCAGACATCTCAGACAGCTCAGACATAACAGACATCTCAGACATCTCATACAGCTCAGACATCTCAGACATCTCAGACATCTCAGACATCTCAGACATCTCAGACATCTCAGACATCTCAGACATCTCAGACATCTCAGACATCTCAGACATCTCAGACATCATCAGACATCTCAGACATCTCAGACATCATCTCAGATCAGACATCAGACATCTCAGACATCTCAGACATCTCAGACATCATCTCAGACATCATCAGACATCTCAGACATCTCAGACATCTCAGACATCTCTCAGACATCTCAGACATCTCAGACATCTCAGACATCTCAGACATCTCAGACATCTCAGACATCTCAGACATCTCAGACATCTCAGACATCTCAGACATCTCAGACATCTCAGACATCTCAGACATCTCAGACATCTCAGACATCTCAGACATCTCAGACATCTCAGACATCTCAGACAGCTCAGACATAACAGACATCTCAGACATCTCAGACATCTCAGACATCTCAGACATCTCAGACATCTCAGACATCTCAGACATCTCAGACATCTCAGACATCTCAGACATCTCAGACATCTCAGACATCTCAGACATCTCAGACATCTCAGACATCTCAGACATCTCAGACATCTCAGACATCTCAGACATCTCAGACATCTCAGACATCTCAGACATCTCAGACATCTCAGACATCTCAGACATCTCAGACATCTCAGACATCTCAGACATCTCACATCATCAGACATCTCAGACATCTCAGACATCTCAGACATCTCAGACATCTCAGACATCTCAGACATCTCAGACATCTCAGACATCTCAGACATCTCAGACATCAGACATCTCAGACATCTCTCAGACATCAGACATCTCAGACATCTCAGACATCTCAGACATCTCAGACATCTCAGACATCTCAGACATCTCAGACATCTCAGACATCTCAGACATCTCAGACATCTCAGACATCTCAGACATCTCAGACATCTCAGACATCAGACATCAGACAGACATCAGACATCTACATCTCAGACATCTCAGACATCTCAGACATCTCAGACATCTCAGACATCTCAGACATCTCAGACATCTCAGACATCTCAGACATCTCAGACATCTCAGACATCTCAGACATCTCATCTCAGACATCTCAGACATCTCAGACATCTCTCAGACATCTCAGACATCTCAGACATCTCAGACATCTCAGACATCTCAGACATCTCAGACATCTCAGACATCTCAGACATCTCAGACATCTCAGACATCTCAGACATCTCAGACATCTCAGACATCTCAGACATCTCAGACATCTCAGACATCTCAGACATCTCAGACATCTCAGACATCTCAGACATCTCAGACATCTCAGACATCTCAGACATCTCAGACATCTCAGACATCTCAGACATATTGAACATCTCAGACATCTCAGACATCTCAGACATCTCAGACATCTCAGACATCTCAGACATCTCAGACATCTCAGACATCTCACACATCTCAGACATCTCAGACATCTCAGACATCTCAGACATCTCAGACATCTCAGACATCTCAGACATCTCAGACATCTCAGACATCTCAGACATCTCAGACATCTCAGACATCTCAGACATCTCAGACATCTCAGACATCTCAGACATCTCAGACATCTCAGACATCTCAGACATCTCAGACATCTCAGACATCTCAGACATCTCAGACATCTCAGACATCTCAGACATCTCAGACATCTCAGACATCATCAGACATCAGACATCTCAGACATCTCAGACATCTCAGACATCTCAGACATCTCAGACATCTCAGACATCACATCTCAGACATCTCAGACATCTCAGACATCTCAGACATCTCAGACATCTCAGACATCAGACATCTCAGACATCTCAGACATCTCAGACATCTCAGACATCTCAGACATCTCAGACATCTCAGACATCTCAGACATCTCAGACATCTCAGACATCTCAGACATCTCAGACATCTCAGACATCTCAGACATCTCAGACATCTCAGACATCTCAGACATCTCAGACATCTCAGACATCTCAGACATCTCAGACATCTCAGACATCTCAGACATCTCAGACATCACAGACATCTCAGACATTTCAGACATCAGACAACTCAGACATCTCAGACAACTCAGACATCTCAGACTTCTCAGACATCTCAGGCAACTCAGAAATCTCAGACATCTCAGACATCTCAGACATCTCAGACATCATAGACATCTCAGACATCTTAGGCAACTCAGACATCTCAGACATCTCAGACATCTCAGGCATAACAGACATATCAGACATCTCAGACATCTCAGACATCTCAGACATCTCAGACAGAACAGACATCTCAAACATCTCAGACTTCTCAGACTTCTCAGACATCTCAGGCAACTCAGACATCTCAGACATAACAGACATCTCAGACATCTCAGACATCTCAGACATCTCAGACATCTCAGACATCTCAGACATCTCAGACATCTCAGACATCTCAGACATCTCAGACATCTCAGACATCTCAGACATCTCAGACATCTCAGACATCTCAGACATCTCAGACATCTCAGACATCTCAGACATCTCAGACATCTCAGACATCTCAGACATCTCAGACATCTCAGACATCTCAGACATCTCAGACATCAGACATCAGACATCTCAGACATCTCAGACATCTCAGACATCTCAGACATCTCAGACATCAGACATCTCAGACATCTCAGACATCTCAGACATCTCAGACATCTCAGACATCTCAGACATCTCAGACATCTCAGACATCTCAGACATCTCAGACATCTCAGACTCAGAGACATCTCAGACATCTCAGACATCTCAGACATCTCAGACATCTCAGACATCTCAGACATCTCAGACATCTCAGACATCTCAGACATCTCAGACATCTCAGACATCTCAGACATCTCAGACATCTCAGACATCTCAGACATCTCAGACATCTCAGACATCTCAGACATCTCAGACATCTCAGACATCTCAGACATCTCAGACATCTCAGACATCTCAGACATCTCAGACATCTCAGACATCTCAGACATCTCAGACATCTCAGACATCTCAGACATCTCAGACATCTCAGACATCTCAGACATCAGACAGACATCTCAGACATCTCAGACATCTCAGACATCTCAGACATCTCAGACACATCTCAGACATCTCAGACATCTCAGACATCTCAAGACATCAGACATCTCAGACATCTCAGACATCTCAGACATCAGACATCTCAGACATCTCAGACATCTCAGACATCTCAGACATCTCAGACATCAGACATCTCAGACATCTCAGACATCTCAGACATCTCAGACATCTCAGACATCTCAGACATCTCAGACATCTCAGACATCTCAGACATCTCAGACATCTCAGACATCTCAGACATCTCAGACATCTCAGACATCTCAGACATCTCAGACATCTCAGACATCTCAGACATCTCAGACATCTCAGACATCTCAGACATCTCAGACATCTCAGACATCTCAGACATCTCAGACATCTCAGACATCTCAGACATCTCAGACATCTCAGACATCTCAGACATCAGACATCTCAGACATCTCAGACATCTCAGACATCTCAGACATCTCAGACATCTCAGACATCTCAGACATCTCAGACATCTCGGACATCTCAGACATCTCAGACATCTCAGACATCTCAGACATATCTTACATCTCAGACATGTCAGGCATCTCAGACATCTCAGACATCTCAGACATCTCAGACATCTCAGACATCTCAGACATCTCAGACATCTCAGACATCTCAGACATCTCAGACATCTCAGACATCTCAGACATAACAGACATCTCAGACATCTCAGACATCTCAGACATCTCAGACATCTCAGACATCAGAGACATCAGACATCTCAGACATCTCAGACATCTCATACAGCTCAGACATCTCAGACATCTCAGACATCTCAGACATCTCAGACATCTCAGACATCTCAGACATCTCAGACATCTCAGACATCTCAGACATCTCAGACATCTCAGACATCTCAGACATCTCAGACATCTCAGACATCTCAGACATCTCAGACATCTCAGACATCTCAGACATCTCAGACATCTCAGACATCTCAGACATCTCAGACATCTCAGACAACTCAGACATCTCAGACATCTCAGACATCTCAGACATCTCAGACATCTCAGACATCTCAGACATCTCAGACATCTCAGACATCTCAGACATCTCAGACATCTCAGACATCTCAGACATCTCAGACATCTCAGACATCTCAGACATCTCAGACATCTCAGACATCTCAGACATCTCAGACACATCTCAGACATCTCAGACATCTCAGACATCTCAGACATCATCTCAGACATCTCAGACATCTCAGACATCTCAGACATCTCAGACATCTCAGACATCTCAGACATCTCACATCATACAGACTCAGACATCTCAGACATCTCAGACATCTCAGACATCTCAGACATCTCAGACATCTCAGACATCTCAGACATCTCAGACATCTCAGACATCTCAGACATCTCAGACATCTCGAACATCTCAGACATCTCAGACATCTCAGACATCTCAGACATCTCAGACATCTCAGACATCTCAGACATCTCAGACATCTCAGACATCTCAGACATCTCAGACATCTCAGACATCTCAGACATCTCAGACATCTCAGACATCTCAGACATCTCAGACATCTCAGACATCTCAGATCTCAGACATCTCAGACATCTCAGACATCTCAGACATCTCAGACATCTCAGACATCTCAGACATCTCAGACACATCTCAGACATCTCAGACATCTCAGACATCTCAGACATCTCAGACATCTCAGACAGACATCTCAGACATCTCAGACATCTCAGACAGACTCAGACATCTCAGACATCTCAGACATCTCAGACATCTCAGACATCTCAGACATCTCAGACATCTCAGACATCTCAGACATCTCAGACATCTCAGACATCTCAGACATCTCAGACATCTCAGACTCAGACATCTCAGACATCTCAGACATCTCAGACATCTCAGACATCTCAGACATCTCAGACATCTCAGACATCTCAGACATCTCAGACATCTCAGACATCTCAGACATCTCAGACATCTCAGACATCTCAGACATCTCAGACATCTCAGACATCTCAGACATCTCAGACATCTCAGACATCTCAGACATCTCAGACATCTCAGACATCTCAGACATCTCAGACATCTCAGACATCTCAGACATCTCAGACATCTCAGACATCTCAGACATCTCAGACATCTCAGACATCTCAGACATCTCAGACATCTCAGACATCTCAGACATCTCAGACATCTCAGACATCTCAGACATCTCAGACAGACATCTCAGACATCTCAGACATCACAGACATCTCAGACAGACATCTCAGACATCTCAGACATCTCAGACATCTCAGACATCTCAGACATCTCAGACATCTCAGACATCTCAGACATCTCAGACATCTCAGACATCTCAGACATCTCAGACATCTCAGACATCTCAGACATCTCAGACATCTCAGACATCTCAGACATCTCAGACATCTCAGACATCTCAGACATCTCAGACAGACATCTCAGACATCTCAGACATCTCAGACATCTCAGACATCTCAGACATCTCAGACATCTCAGACATCTCAGACATCTTAGACATCTCAGACATCTCAGACATCTCAGACATCTCAGACATCTCAGACATCTCAGACATCTCAGACATCTCAGACATCTCAGACATCTCAGACATCTCAGACATCTCAGACATCTCAGACATCTCAGACATCTCAGACATCTCAGACATCTCAGACATCTCAGACATCTCAGACATCTCAGACATCTCAGACATATCGAACATCTCA
>CM031883.1:2644559-2655981 GCA_018691285.1 Cucurbita argyrosperma subsp. sororia
AGACATCTCAGACATCTCAGACATCTCAGACATCACAGACATCTCAGACTTCTCAGACATCTCAGACATCTCAGACATCTCAGACATCACAGACATCTCAGACATTCACAGACATCTCAGACATCTCAGGACATCTCAGACATCTCAGACATCTCAGACATCTCAGACATCTCAGACATCTCAGACATCTCAGACATCTCAGACATCTCAGACATCTCAGACATCTCAGACATCTCAGACATCTCAGACATCTCAGACATCTCAACTCAGACATCTCAGACATCTCAGACATAACAGACATCTCAGACATAACAGACATCTCAGACATCTCAGACATTTCAAACATCTCAGGCATCTCAGACATCTCAGACATCTCAGACATCACAGACATCTCAGACTTCTCAGACATCTCAGACAACTCAGACATCTCAGACATCACAGACATCTCAGACATAACAGACATCTCAGACATCTCAGACATCTCAGACATCTCAGACATCACAGACATCTCAGACATCTCAGACATCTCAGACAACTCAGACATCTCAGACATCTCAGACATCTCAGACATCTCAGACATCTCAGACATCTCAGACATAACAGACATCTCAGACATCTCAGACATCAGACATCTCAGACATCTCAGACATCTCAGACATCACAGACATCTCAGACTTCTCAGACATCTCAGACAACTCAGACATCTCAGACATCTCAGACATCTCAGACATCTCAGACATCTCAGACATAACAGACATCTCAGACATCTCAGACATCTCAGAACTCTCAGAATTCTCAGACATCTCAGGCAACTCAGACATCTCAGACATCTCAGACATCTCAGACATCTCGGACATCTCAGACATCTCAGACATCTCAGACATCTCGTACATCTCAGACATGTCGGACATCTCAGACATCTCAGACATCTCGACATCTCAGACATCTCAGACATCTCGGACATTACAGACCTCAAAGACATATCGGACATCTCAGAAATCTCAGGCATCTCAGACATCTCAGACATCACAGACATCTCAGACATCTCAGACATCTCAGACATCTTAGACATCTCAGACATCTCAGACATTTCAGACATTTCAGACATCTCAGACATCTCAGACAACTAAGACATATTGAACATCTCAGACATCTCAGACATCTCAGACATCACAGACATCTCAGACATCTCAGACATCTCAGACATCTAAGACATCACAGACATCTCAGACATCTCAGAGCTAACAGACATCTCAGACATAACAGACATCTCAGACATAACAGACATCTCAGACATCTCAGACATCTCAGACATCTCAGACATCTCAGACATCTCAGACATCACAGACATCTCAGACATCTCAGACATCTCAGACAACTCAGACATCTCAGACATCTCAGACATCTTAGACATCACAGACATCTCAGACATCTCAGACATCTCAGACATCTCAGACATCTCAGACATCTCAGACATCTCAGACATCTCAGACATCTCAGACATCTCAGACATAACAGACATCTCAGACATCTCAGACATCTCAGACATCTCAGACATCTCAGACATCTCAGACATCTCAGACAACTCAGACATCTCAGACATCTCAGACATCTCAGACATCTCAGACATCTCAGACATCTCAGACATAACAGACATCTCAGACATCAGACATCTCAGACATCTCAGACATCTCAGACATCTCAGACATCTCAGACATCTCAGACATCTCAGACATCTCAGACATCTCAGACAACTCAGACATCTCAGACATCTCAGACATCTCAGACATCTCAGACATAACAGACATCTCAGACATAACAGACATCTCAGACATAACAGACATCTCAGACATCTCAGACATCTCAGACATCTCAGACATCTCAGACATCTCAGACATCTCAGACATCTCAGACATCTCAGACATCTCAGACATCTCAGACATCTCAGACATCTCAGACATCTCAGACATCTCAGACATCTCAGACATCTCAGACATCTCAGACATCTCAGACAACTCAGACATCTCAGACATCTCAGACATCTCAGACATCTCAGACATCTCAGACATCTCAGACATCTCAGACATCTCAGACATCTCAGACATCTCAGACATCTCAGACATCTCAGACATCTCAGACATCTCAGACAACTCAGACATCTCAGACATCTCAGACATCTCAGACATCACAGACATCTCAGACATCACAGACATCTCAGACATCTCAGACATCTCAGACATCTCAGACATCTCAGACATCTCAGACATCTCAGACATCTCAGACATCTCAGACATCTCAGACATCTCAGACATCTCAGACATCTCAGACATCTCAGACATCTCAGACATCTCAGACATCTCAGACATCTCAGACATCTCAGACATCTCAGACAACTCAGACATCTCAGACATCTCAGACATAACAGACATCTCAGACATAACAGACATCTCAGACATAACAGACATCTCAGACATCTCAGACATCTCAGACATCTCAGACATCTCAGACATCTCAGACATCTCAGACTTCTCAGACATCTCAGACATCTCAGACATCTCAGACATCTCAGACATCTCAGACATCTCAGACATCTCAGACATCTCAGACATCTCAGACATCTCAGACATCTCAGACATCTCAGACATCTCAGACATCTCAGACATCTCAGACATCTCAGGCATCTCAGACATCTCAGACATCATAGACATCTCAGACATCTCAGACATCTCAGACATCTCAGACATCTCAGACATCTCAGACATCTCAGACATCTCAGACATCTCAACATCTCAGACATCTCAGACATCTCAGACATCTCAGACATCACAGACATCTCAGACATCTCAGACATCTCAGACATCTCAGACATCTCAGACATCTCAGACATAACAGACATCTCAGACATCTCAGACATCTCAGACATCTCAGACATCTCAGACATCTCAGACATCTCAGACATAACAGACATCTCAGACATCTCAGACATCTCAGACATCTCAGACATCTCAGACATCTCAGACATCTCAGACATCTCAGACATCTCAGACATCTCAGACATCTCAGACATCTCAGACATCTCAGACATCTCAGACATCTCAGACATCTCAGACATCTCAGACATCTCAGACATCTCAGACATCTCAGACATCTCAACAGACAACTCAGACATCTCAGACATCTCAGACATCTCAGACATCTCAGACATCTCAGACATCTCAGACATCTCAGACATCTCAGACATCTCAGACATCTCAGACATCTCAGACATCTCAGACATCTCAGACATCTCAGACATCTCAGACATCTCAGACATCTCAGACAACATCTCAGACATCTCAGACATCTCAGACATCTCAGACATCAGACATCAGACATCTCAGACATAACAGACATCTCAGACATAACAGACATCTCAGACATCTCAGACATCTCAGACATCTCAGACATCACAGACATCTCAGACATCTCAGACATCTCAGACATCTCAGACAGACATCTCAGACATAATCTCAGACATCTCAGACATCTCAGACATCTCAGACATCTCAGACATCTCAGACATCTCAGACATCTCAGACATCTCAGACAACTCAGACATCTCAGACATCTCAGACATCTCAGACATAACAGACATCTCAGACATCTCAGACATCTCAGACATCTCAGACATCTCAGACATCTCAGACATCTCAGACATCTCAGACATCTCAGACATCTCAGACATCTCAGACATCTCAGACATCTCAGACATCTCAGACATCTCAGACATCTCAGACATCTCAGACATCTCAGACATCTCAGACATCTCAGACATCTCAGACATATCTCAGACATCTCAGACATCTCAGACATCTCAGACATCTCAGACATCTCAGACATCTCAGACATCTCAGACATAACAGACATCTAGACATAACAGACATCTCAGACATCAGACATCTCAGACATCTCAGACATCTCAGACATCTCAGACATCTCAGAGACATTCAGACATCTCAGACATCTCAGACATCTCAGACATCTCAGACATCTCAGACATCTCAGACATCTCAGACATCTCAGACATCTCAGACATCTCAGACATCTCAGACATCTCAGACATCTCAGACATCTCAGACATCTCAGACATCTCAGACATCTCAGACATCTCAGACATCTCAGACATCTCAGACAGACATCTCAGACATCTCAGACATCTCAGACATCTCAGACATCTCAGACAACATCTCAGACATCTCAGACAGCTCAGACATAACAGACATCTCAGACATCTCAGACATCTCAGACATCTAAGACATCTCAGACATCTTGAACATCTCAGACACCACAGACATCTCAGACATCTCAGACATCTCAGACATCTCAGACATCTCAGACATCTCAGACATCTCAGACATCTCAGACATCTCAGACATCTCAGACATCTCAGACATCTCAGACATCTCAGACATCTCAGACATCTCAGACATCTCAGACATCTCAGACATCTCAGACATCTCAGACATCTCAGACATCTCAGACATCTCAGACATCTCAGACATCTCAGACATCTCAGACATCACAGACATCTCAGACATTCTCAGACATCTCAGACATCTCAGACATCTCAGACATCTCAGACATCTCAGACATCTCAGACATCTCAGACATCTCAGACATCTCAGACATCTCAGACATTTCACAACATCAGACATCTCAGACATCTCAGACATCTCAGACATCTCAGACATCTCAGACATCTCAGACATCTCAGACATCTCAGACATCTCAGACATCTCAGACATCTCTCAGACATCTCAGACACATCTCAGACATCTCAGACATCTCAGACATCTCAGACATCTCAGACATCAGACATCTCAGACATCTCAGACATCTCAGACATCTCAGACATCTCAGACATCTCAGACATCTCAGACATCTCAGACATCTCAGACATAACAGACATCTCAGACATCTCACATCTCAGACATCTCAGACATCTCAGACATCTCAGACATCTCTCAGACATCTCAGACATCTCAGACATCTCAGACATCTCAGACATCTCAGACATCTCAGACATCTCAGACATCTCAGACATCTCTCAGACATCTCAGACATCTCAGACATCTCAGACATCTCAGACATCTCAGACATCTCAGACATCTCTCAGACATCTCAGACATCTCTCAGACATCTCAGACATCTCAGACATCTCAGACATCTCAGACATCTCAGACATCTCAGACATCTCAGACATCTCAGACATCTCAGACATCTCAGACATCTCACATCTCAGACATCTCAGACATCTCAGACATCTCAGACAGACATCTCAGACATCTCAGACATCTCAGACATCTCAGACATCTCAGACATCTCAGACATCTCAGACATCTCAGACATCTCAGACATCTCAGACATCTCAGACATCTCAGACATCATCTCAGACATCTCAGACATCTCAGACATCTCAGACATCTCAGACATCTCTCAGACATCTCAGACATCTCAGACTTCTCAGACATCTCAGACATCTCAGACATAACAGACATCTCAGACATCTCAGACATCTCGACATAGACTCAGACATCTCTCGACATCTCAGACATCTCAGACATCTCAGACATCTCAGACATCTCAGACATCTCAGACATCTCAGACATCTCAGACATCTCAGACATCTCAGACATCTCAGACATCTCAGACATCTCAGACATCTCAGACATCTCAAACATCTCAGACAGACATCTCAGACATCTCAGACATCTCAGACATCTCAGACATCTCAGACATAACAGACATCTCAGATCTCAGACATCTCAGACATCTCAGACATCTCAGACATCTCAGACATCTCAGACATCTCAGACATCTCAGACATCTCAGACATCTCAGACATCTCAGACATCTCAGACATCTCAGACATCTCAGACATCTCAGACATCTCAGACATCTCAGACATCTCAGACATCTCAGACATCTCAGACATCTCAGACATCTCAGACATCTCAGACATCTCAGACATCTCAGACATCTCAGACATCTCAGACATCTCAGACATCTCAGACATCTCGAACATCTCAGACATCTCAGACATCTCAGACATCTCAGACATCTCAGACATCTCAGACATCTCAGACATCTCAGACATCTCAGACATCTCAGACATCTCAGACATCTCAGACATCTCAGACATCTCAGACATCTCAGACATCTCAGACATCTCAGACATCTCAGACATCTCAGACATCTCAGACATCTCAGACATCTCAGACATCTCAGACATCTCAGACATCTCGAACATCTCAGACATCTCAGACATCTCAGACATCTCAGACATCTCAGACATCTCAGACATCTCAGACATCTCAGACATCTCAGACATCTCAGACATCTCAGACATCTCAGACATCTCAGACATCTCAGACATCTCAGACATAACTCAGACATCTCAGACATCTCAGACATCTCAGACATCTCAGACATCTCAGACATCTCAGACATCTCAGACATCTCAGACATCTCAGACATCTCAGACATCTCAGACATCTCAGACATCTCAGACATCTCAGACATCTCAGACATCTCAGACATCTCAGACATAACAGACATCTCAGACATCTCAGACATCTCAGACATCTCAGACATCTCAGACATCTCAGACATCTCAGACATCTCAGACATCTCAGACATCTCAGACATCTCAGACATCTCAGACATCTCAGACATCTCAGACATCTCAGACATCTCAGACATCTCAGACATCTCAGACATCTCAGACATCTCAGACATCTCAGACATCTCAGACATCTCAGACATCTCAGACATCTCAGACATCTCAGACATCTCAGACATCTCTCAGACATCTCAGACATCTCAGACATCTCTCAGACATCTCAGACATCAGACATCTCAGACATCTCTCAGACATCTCAGACATCTCAGACATCTCAGACATCTCAGACATCAGACATCTCAGACATCTCAGACATATCAGACATCTCACAGACATCTCAGACATCTCAGACATCTCAGACATCTCAGACATCTCAGACAGACATCTCAGACATCTCAGACATCAGACACAGACATCTCAGACATCTCAGACATCTCAGACATCTCATCACATCAGACATCTCAGACATCACAGACATCTCAGACATCTCAGACATCTCAGACATCTCAGACATCTCAGACATCTCAGACATCTCAGACATCTCAGACATCTCAAGACAGACATCTCAGACATCTCAGACATCTCAGACATCTCAGACATCTCAGACATCTCAGACATCTCAGACATCTCAGACATCTCAGACATCTCAGACATCTCAGACAACTCAGACATCTCAGACATCTCAGACATCTCAGACATCTCAGACTCAGACATCTCAGACATCTCAGACATCTCAGACATCTCAGACATCTCAGACATCTCAGACATCATCAGACATCTCAGACATCTCAGACATCTCAGACATCTCAGACATCTTGAACATCTCAGACAAATCAGACATCTCAGACATCTCAGACATCTCAGACATCTCAGACATCTCAGACATCTCAGACATCTCAGACATCTCAGACATCTCAGACATCTCAGACATCTCAGACATCACAGACATCTCAGACATCTCAGACATCTCAGACATCTCAGACATCTCAGACATCTCAGACATCTCAGACATCTCAGACATCTCAGACATCTCAGACATCTCAGACATCTCAGACATCTCAGACATCTCAGACATCACATCTCAGACATCTCAGACATCTCAGACATCTCAGACATCTCAGACATCTCAGACATCTCAGACATCTCAGACATCTCAGACATCTCAGACATCTCAGACATCTCAGACATCTCAGACATCTCAGACATCTCAGACATCTCAGACATCTCAGACATCTCAGACATCTCAGACATCTCAGACATCTCAGACATAACAGACATCTCAGACATAACAGACATCTCAGACATCTCAGACATCTCAGACATCTCAGGACATCTCAGACATCTCAGACATCTCAGACATCTCAGACATCTCAGACATCTTCAGACATCTCAGACATCTCAGACATCTCAGACATCTCAGACATCTCAGACATCTCAGACATCTCAGACATCTCAGACATCTCAGACATCTCAGACATCTCAGACATCTCAGACATCACAGACATCTCAGACATCTCAGACATCTCAGACATCTCAGACATCTCAGACATCACAGACATCTCAGACATCTCAGACATCTCAGACATCTCAGACATCTCAGACATCTCAGACATCTCAGACATCTCAGACATCTCAGACATCTCAGACATCTCAGACATCTCAGACATCTCAGACATCTCAGACATCTCAGACATCTCAGACATCTCAGACATCAGACAGACATCTCAGACATCTCAGACATCTCAGACATCTCAGACAGACAGACATCTCAGACATCTCAGACATCTCAGACATCTCAGACATCTCAGACATCTCAGACATCTCAGACATCAGACATCAGACATCTCAGACATCTCAGACATCTCAGACATCTCAGACATCTCAGATCTCAGACATCTCATCTCAGACATCTCAGACATCTCAGACATCTCAGACATCTCAGACATCTCAGACATCTCAGACATCTCAGACATCTCAGACATCTCAGACATCTCAGACATCTCAGGCATCTCAGACATCTCAGACATCTCAGACATCTCGAACATAACAGACATCTCAGACATCTCAGACATCTCAGACTTCTCAGACATCTGAGGCAACTCAGACATCTCAGACATCTCAGACATCTCAGACATAACAGACATCTCCGACATATCAGACATCTCAGACATCTCAGACATCTCAGACATCTCAGACATCTCAGACATCTCAGACATCTCAGACATCTCAGACATCTCAGACATCTCAGACATCTCAGACATCTCAGACATCTCAGACATCTCAGACATCTCAGACATCTCAGACATAACTCATCTCAGACATCTCAGACATCTCAGACATCTCAGACATCTCAGACATCTCAGACATCTCAGACATCTCAGACATCTCAGACATCTCAGACATCTCAGACATCTCAGACATCTCAGACATCTCAGACATCTCAGACATCTCAGACATCTCAGACATCTCAGACATCTCAGACATCTCAGACATCTCAGACATCTCAGACATCTCAGACATCTCAGACATCATCAGACATCTCAGACATCTCAGACATCTCAGACATCTCAGACATCTCAGACATCTCAGACATCTCAGACATCTCAGACATCTCAGACATAACATCTCAGACATCTCAGACATCTCAGACATCTCAGACATCTCAGACATCTCAGACATCTCAGACATCTCAGACATCTCAGACATCTCAGACATCTCAGACATCTCAGACATCTCAGACATCTCAGACATCTCAGACATCTCAGACATCTCAGACATCTCAGACATCTCAGACATCTCAGACATCTCAGACATCTCAGACATCTCAGACATCTCAGACATCTCAGACATCTCAGACATCTCAGACATCTCAGACATCTCAACATCTCAGACATCTCAGACATCTCAGACATCTCAGACATCTCAGACATCTCAGACATTCTCAGACATCTCAGACATCTCAGACATCTCAGACATCTCAGACATCAGACATCTCAGACATCTCAGACATCTCAGACATCTCAGACATCTCAGACATCTCAGACATCTCAGACATCTCAGACATCTCAGACATCATCTCAGACATCTCAGACATCTCAGACATCTCAGACATCTCAGACATCTCAGACATCTCAGACATCTCAGACATCTCAGACATCTCAGACATCTCAGACATCTCAGACATCTCAGACATCTCAGACATCTCAGACATCTCAGACATCTCAGACATCTCAGACATCTCAGACATCTCAGACATCTCAGACATCTCAGACATCTCAGACATCTCAGACATCTCAGACATCTCAGACATCTCAGACATCTCAGACATCTCAGACATCTCAGACAACTCAGACATCTCAGACATCTCAGACATCTCAGACATCTCAACATACATCTCAGACATATCAGACATCTCAGACATCTCAGACATCTCAGACATCTCAGACATCTCAGACATCTCAGACATCTCAGACATCACAGACACATCTCAGACATCTCAGACATCTCAGACATCTCAGACATCTCAGACATCTCAGACATCTCAGTAATCTCAGACATCTCAGACTTCTCAGACTCCTCAGACATCTCAGCCATCTCGACATCTCAGACATCACAAGACATCTCAGACATACTCAGACACTCTAAGGCAACTCAAACATCAAAGACCATCTCAGACAGCTCAGACATAACATACTTCTCCGACAAAGATCTAGACTCTCGACATCCTCAAACATATCAGAACATCTCAGACATCTCAGGCAACTCCAGTCATGCATCTCAGACATTCACACAGACATCTCAGATATCTTAGTACATCTCATACATAACAGACATCTCAGACATCTCAGACACCCATCTCAGGCCGCTCAGACATAAAATACATCTCAGACATCTCAGAACATCTCAGACAGCTCAGACATAACATACATCTCAGACATAACAGACATCTCAGACATCTCAGACATATCAAACTAATCTCAGATATCACAGGCATCTCAGACATCGTCAAACATTTCAGACCTTCTTAGGCAGCTCAGACATCACAGACATCTCAGACATATCAGACAATCTCAACTCTCAAGAGCCTCTACTCAGACTTAGCTTAGAAAACTCAGACACTCTTAGACAATCTCAGACTATCGAAAATCCTCAAACATCTCATCTCAGGAATCTCGAAACATAACAGTCATCTCAGACTTCTCAGACATCTCAGACAACTAAGACATCTCAGACATAACAGACATCTCAGATGTAACAAACATCTCAGACATTTCAAACATCACAGACATCTCAGACTTCTCAGACATCTCAGATAACTTAGACATCTCAGACATCTAAGACATCTCAGACATCTCAGACATCTCAGACATCTCAGACATCTCAGACATCTCAGACATCTCAGACATCTCAGACATCTCAGACATCTCACACATCTCAGACATCTCAGACATATCGAACATCTCAGACATCTCAGGCATCTCAGACATCTCAGACATCTCAGACATCTCATACAGCTCAGACAGCTCAGACATCTCAGACATCTCAGACATCTCAGTACATCCCACATCTCAGACATAACAGACATCTCAGACATAACAGACATCTCAGACATCTCAGACATCTCAGACATCTCAGACATCTCAGGCATCTCAGACATCTCAGACATCACAGACATCTCAGACTTCTCAGACATCTCAGACAACTCAGACATCTCAGACATCTCAGACATCTCAGACATCTCAGACATCTCAGACATAACTC